>JAFBJT010002122.1:41468-52883 GCA_016785325.1 Chascanopsetta lugubris
CATCATGACGACATTAGATACCGCAGCTTTATTTCTTCGTTGTGCTGTTGAAAAAACAAACAAAAAAAAAAAGATAATTCATCCAAATAAGTCAGTAAATAGGTTCTGTGGAAGGTGCAAAGAAAAGGCTCTGCATTGCTCTGGGTGATCGTCTGCGCCGACATCAGCAGCTCCTCTTCATTACCACAGGCGACACTGACTCGGTTCACCGAAGTTATCGAGTTTAAAATGAAGTTAATGCAATTTACAATGCGCTTGAGTCACTATTAATATGCGCGACGCATCAATGCGACTTTTCTTAGATTAAGATAACACGCGTTCTGCATATTTCTGCCTTTAACAGTCTGTGAAGAGATGGAGACGTTTACCAGCTGGCAGAAAACTTTTCCGGAAGACTCGCAGCCAAAGATGCCGAGAGGCTAAAATATGTATATTAAGTTCATTTAATGAACGTCTCCTCACTTATTCAGGGAGGTTTTTATCGAGAAATGCTTGTTTACAGCGACACCGGTGGCGGTCGAGCGGTGGTGGAGCCAGACCATTTTCATAGGGGAGGCCAGACTGAGACCACCGCTCACACGGGGCGGGGCACGCACACTGATAGCTCATTTTGTCCATGTGGCAGGTTGCCGTGGCAACCTCATCTCTGGCAGCGGGAAAAAGAAGTCCTGCTATTGCAGGCGCAGAGTCCGTTCCCCGCATGTGAACCACAACAAATACTACTTCTTCTTCTTCTTCTTCTGTGATTGTGTCCTCTGCTTTGGTGGAGCACTGCTTGTTTGAGGTGCGCTGCTGAATTGCGTCCCTATGGGAACACTCGCAGAAACCACAGAAATGGTTCCGCAAAAACCTTGCTAGCTTTTCTTTGGGGTTGAGTGTGCATCATCAAAATATATATATATATATATATATATAAAGAATAATATTAGAGGCAGTAGTAGCTTGTTCGCACTGTTGCTGCTGTTTCCGAGTGAGCGAGAGCACAAAAGATTCCGCCAGCGCTCGGAACCAAAGGCTCGGACAAACTGCACCTGTGCAGCTTCAGTTTGCCAGGAAATTCAGAATGAGTGACCTTTTCTCATTGCGTTGGTAAAAGCCTGTTCCCTCACTGGCGGAGGTTATTTTGAGGTTATTTTGAACAAAGGAAATCCACGGAATGCACCTTTAAAAGATGCAATGACGTCTGAGTGAATCGATGTGGCAGCATGATTTCTTTTCTCCCATTTTGCTCAATATGCGCACTTGGTTGGACCTTCCCCTTGTATCTGAAAGCGGATGATACAGTATAAATGGATGAATGAGAAGAAGTATTTGATTGGGTGTCACTTCTTCTCTTCACGTGTCCGTCAGTGTCAGTGATGGTGCCTCTGCTGGTTGGAGTCGATGCGTTTCAGCGAGTCACAGAGACACTTTAAAACTCCATCTGTTTTCATGCAGATGTTTTCACTGCACCACAGACCGAGCTGCTGCATGACTCTACACACACTCTGCAGTAACACACACACACACACACACACACACACACACACACACTGTATATAAAGAGAGAGATACACTCACAGCTCTGCAGCTGAAAATCTCCAAAAAACAAGTTTCCCGCACTCTGAATAAAACATCTGTAAAATCAAAGGATGGATCGCTGACTTTAATGTTGCAGCTGATGCAGGTGTGAGCTGCCGTGATCAGGCTTTTATTTTTTCATTAAGAAGAAGATTATTTTGTATTGTGTTTCCTGAAACAAAAAATGAGATAGTACTTGTGGGCTGAGCTTCAGTTCTTCAGTCATTCTTCTTTTGGTATTTTTACCACTTTGATCATTTTAACTGGAGATCAAAGGGACACTATTCTATATAGTAACTTTGTTTTTATAGATTTTCTTCCACGTAGTAACTTTGTTTTTATGGAATTATTCATCATATCATTTTTTTCCTTTTCTTATTTCATTGAATCTGTGCATTTTTTGATTGCATTATTTATGATTATTTTTTATTTCAAATTTGCTCAATATTGAAATCAACCTATTTCTTTGGAATGGATGCCCATTGTTGATGCCATATGTGTTTTTAAATTAAATATAGAGCAATATTGTCTTATCAGAGCTTTTGTATTCTAATCCACATCTTTCTGCCTTTAATAATTACCACAGCGCAGTGACTTTTTGTCCCGTATCAGCACATATTGTTAAAATATCTTATTAGATATTATTAGATTTCTTCTTCCGCTCACACGACATTTGTGAGCGGGACTTTTCATTACTTGGTGAGATATTACAATTCCACCGTTATGACATTATCACTCGCTGGATGTGTTTTGACAGAGTTGAGTGTCATGTCGAACATTTTATCACGAACGATTTTTTTTTTTTTTTAAAGGCTGTTTCTAATGAAGCTCCTTTGAAGTTTTCTCCATTTTTCTCCCAGTAATGATGATGATGAATTTACTCTTCACAGGCTTTACTGGCTAATGTACACACAGCCCAGTACACAGGAGGGTGTTTAGATGTACCCTCAATGCAGTAAAGGGCTTTTCTCCCTACTTCTTACGTCGCAGTGCTGTGAGAGTCATACAGAGAAGATATAAGAAAGAGAGCTTAAATATTGAGGATGCTGCCGGCTTTCTGGGATTCACCTGTCATCCAGATGGTTCTGTGTCCGTCTGTGTGAAGGCGACTCAAATGAAAACCCTCCTATTTAACTATTTACGGCTTTTGGAGCCGCCATCTTTTGACATCGGCATTCAAATTCAACAGAATGATACAAACTGGCCACAGCCAGATGGGATGTGTCACATCAAGAACAAGGCAAGAGGAGTACAAGTTTAACTTTCTCACTTTATAATTGTCACACAGTTAGTCAGAGCTGCAGCTGATTGTGAGAAGCAAGTCATACGACAAATGTGTCTTGATTCATTCGAAATTTGAATTTGTCAAAGCAGTGTTTGTACAAAATGTATTCAGCCGTGTACTTCCAGTGGGATTCCCATGTTGTCTTGTCGCGCAGGAAGCAGGTATTTAAATGGCCTATTTCCTGGTTGTATATAGTGTATGGAAGCACTTTGAGGACAAAGATGGATGACGCAAATTGAAAAATGTTTTTCCTCCTTTCCCCGCTGCTGTCATGTTCCGTCATGGCTGCAGAGAGGCTTTTCCGCGGGTGGGAATTCAGAGGTGCGGCGCTCTCTTAATTAGGCTGTTTTGTCATGTAGCCGTCCATCTGTCTCGTCTGCGGCGGAGAGCGAGAGAAAGGACGAGGGGGGGGGGGAGAGGAGGTAGGAGGGGGCAATTCCTCCTCCACTACCTGCACAGCCTGCACCAGATTGCTAAGCAGCCAGTGTGAAAGGTTGGGCTTTAATGTCAACAAACCGAATGCGGAGCTCATGAAATATAGAATAGAGGCTGCCCCCTGCTGGTCACTTGTGCAGAAGACATGATTAAAATATTCTGCAAGTATCATCATCAGTTTTCAAGGTTAAACTTGTGCATCTAGTGACATCATATATGAGATTGGTTGCCATGGCAAGTCTTCTAATATGGAGCTAATCATCTCTAACGCCCCCTGTTGGCTAGCTGCAGAATAGGCTGTAAACCCTTTACCTCTTTAGTGTTCATAGATCAAAACGTGGACCAAACTAAGAAGCCAAAGGAAATGTAAATACAATTTTCCGGAATCTGGAATTGATCAACTTTTTGTTGTTCTTTATTTTATTCAAGAGTCCTTTCTTCCAGAAAGTTGAATTTAAGGATTTGATTTATTTGTTCAAATCAGGAAGAAATCATTACGGATTAGGTCGGTCTTTCATTTGCTCCACTATTGGGGAAATTTAACATGATTTGATTGATTGGATTAAGGAGGCAATTCCATCAGTCAGATGGATCCTGATTGGTTGACTGCATGTTAGTCACAATCGTTAGTCTGCAGACACTAATATCAAATTATGCCAGAGGGGCAGAGTGGTTATCCGTCATCCAACTTTCTTTTTTTTTTTTTACAGTGTATGAAAACTATAGAGCTTAACCACCGTAGCGGTGTGTGTGACTGTGTGTGCAGTGGGCGGGGCTTATCCACCATCATTAATAATAAGTGTCGGCTCAGTCTCGGTGATTCGGTTGAGTTTAGTTCATCTGCTTTCTTCTCATTAGTCTTAATTCATTCCCACAGATGATTTATTGCCCGGCCACTGAGGTCACAGCAGGACACTGCTGAGTCTTCCACGTGGGGTCAAATCATTTATTCGCCACTCAAGAGATGGTAGGATAAAAGCTTGTTGCCATGGAAACCAACTATCCCCTGACTAAAGGATGAAAGGTGCTTTTGCGAGGCCCCTTAAAAAAACCTCAACAAACGAAGAATTGTCATTAATTTAAAAGCATTGATTTTGAACAGGAGAGTGAACTAACTGAGGAATCACCCTGTAAGAGCCATCTTTATTTATTTTGATTTTCCTTAAAGGGACAGTGTGAAGGTTTCGGTGACGTCCAATACACTTCACCTCGCCCTTCCATTCAAAGCATGTCGGAGAAATAGTGGGAGTCTCCGGTTATTCAACCTCCAAAGGTTTGTTTAGTTTGTCCATTCTGGGCTACTGTAGAAACATGGCTGCCTCCATAGAGAGGACGTGCTCCTGATGTAAATTTAAAGGACTCATCATCGAGCAGTGGTTCGCAACTGGTCTGGGTTCGGGACCCACCATCACCCCTTACAGATGCAGCTCAGGCTTACAGAATGGACCTTTAAAGGTGCAGTGTGTAAGATTTCGCTCATATTCGTCGCTTCTTAAAATATTACAAAACAATTAAATGCGGACATTTGAATGAATTTACAATCACCTAAATGTTTTATTGTTACCCTTTACCCTTAAATGAGCCCATAAATGTATATTTACATGAGGAGTGGGTCCTCTGTACGGGGGCCACCATGTTTTTACAGTAGCCCAGAGTGGACCTACTAAACATCTTTTGACTTTTAATGACAACAAAGTCAACCATAGGTTCCCCTGCATGTTCAGAAGGGTGAGGGTGAAAGAGATCACCAAATTTTACTCACTGCACCTTTAACTTGTTGATATGTCTATTGATTGAAAGAAGAAGTTAGTCAGTCAGGATTGTTTTGCTCTTCGTTCTGGGTCATTGTTGCAGTGAGGAAGCAGCGCTGAGCTCCTCCTCCTCCTCCTCCTCTGTCTGTGAGGTGATGGTTCACACTGTCAGACGACCTGCAACCACCAGGTCCCAGGATTCATTACTGATGCTGCCCGTGACCTTCAGAGTGGACGAGGTGTTCCTCCCATGTCCATGAAAACACACACACACATGCACACACACACACACACACACACACGACAGGTAGTGACACACAATCAATCACTTTAACTGACGTCTGTTCCGTTCCCGTCGCTCTGACAGAAGAGGTGAGCGAGTCGAGATCTAACAACCAACCTCGGCTAAAGATCATCTGGATCACAGACTACAGAGTAGCACCCAGCGGCGCCACCATCTGCTCCTTTAAAAAAAAAATGCATAGTCAGCATGGGTTTGAAGCTAATGAATGTAGCACCCTCCCGAGTATTAACTCTCTGCGTGAACAGTTTACTGTAACAAGACGATGCTGTACATTTATACTTGGTGCGCTCGGCAGCCCAGAGATCGCTGCTCCCTTTTAAAACCAAAATGTCAGTTTCTGCAGCCTCTCTCTCTCAATCACTGTGTGTGTGTGTGTGTGTGTGTGTGTGTGTGTGTGTGTGTGTGCGCGTTTGTGTGTGTGTGTGTATTCTGCCAGAGTCTAATTTATTGATTGGCAGCGAGCGGAGGATGAATATGCACTGAGTGTATGAGGCTGAGCTCATGCATTGATTGAATTTACCTGGGATCCAAAAACAGAAAACACAGGCTCCAGTCCAGAGCTCATTTCAGAGGGGTGACTGAGTCCATGTCCATCAAATACGTCCAGTGAAGGGAGGATGGGTAACGAGGACAGACAAGTGGCTACATCGCCCCCTACTGGCTGGCGGCAGTACGGCCTCCTCTGCGTTGGCACAAGTAGACGAGTCAAAGTACGTCCAAACAGAATTTGATTGTTTCTTCCACACGGGCGTTTGTGCAAGCGTTAAGTTTTACAATTCGTTTTTAAAGGTGCAGTGTGCAGGGTTTAGTGCCACCTAGTGGTGAACTCGCAGGTTGCAGCCGGATACCTCTCGCTTCCGCACCATATGAGAACCTATTTATCTACTTAGATATAGTTGAAGCTCAAATGAATGAATGAATGAAACTTTCATGTGAAAACAAACCAACAAACCCAAAAGTTAAATGTTTTCAACACGTTACAAATTATTTTCCAACCCTGCGGTTTAACATGTCCGAAAAGGACGAGTGTTTCGAAAATGGTGTTTGGTTCGGCCATTCTGGGCTCCTGTAAAAAAAAAAAACGATGGCCGCCTCCATCGCGTGGATTCAAAACACCAAAATCCCACACGCTGCACCTTTAATTAGCGATTTGAAGCTATGGCGGCAAGCTGTAACTTGACTCTCATGTCCAGGTTTAATTCAGCCTCCCTGAACGCAACAATTTATGCAGAATATCCACTGTGACTTAATCGGGGTTAACGAGGGAGCAGGGAAGCTTCAATTATACCGACAAGAAGTTGCGGCCCTCGCTGCCGATCCCCTCTCCTCTGTTACGTAAGTGATGGTGTTGTGCACCTGCCAGCAGCAAAGAGGCAAATACTGAAATACTGTAAACCCCCTCTGGACTGACTGACCGACTGACTCCTCCTCCTCCACTGAAACGCACCTGCCCTCAGCCCTCACTGAAACACCTGCACCTGCATCACACAGGTGCTTTAACAGCCCCAGCGCATTAAACAGGTAAACAGCTCAACAATAATGTCAAAAACACAACCATGTTGAATATGCGTCATACTGTAACTACGGAGGGTTTCAATACCAAGATAAAAACAAATGTTTTTGTAACGATACCTGATCCCGTTTCCATCAAATCTCCCTGAGGCTTAACTCTCTAGAAGCTATTTCTACATTATACGTCTCTTATATGATTCAGACATGATCAGAAGCATTTAACAGCAACTGAAATGAACTTTAAATGAATAATAACCGGGTTTATCTCATGTCTTCTTTTTACTGCTGCAGTTTGTGTGTAAATGATGTATTCTCTTCTCAGCTCGTCACGAGAGCGCGGAGGTGCATGAGATGGTGTAACAGACGGATGCAGCAAATTGTATGTTATTGACTTTTAAGGATCGTAATCTCTCAGTTATTACTCAAGTCGCCTGTTTATCGCGACGTTATTGCGGCACTGCTCTCATCTGGCGTTACTCACGTCTGGAATACGAGACCGAGAAAAAACTACAGATGTGACAAATGCAAAGAGTCTTTAGAGGGATTTTCACTCTCGGTCGGTTTGATCCTATTTTTGTTTGTGTTGACGTCTCAAGGCTGTGATGTTAGAGGAAGTCTCAGGTGGGGGGCGGTGGGGGGAGGGGGGGGAGTGGAGGTTTGGATTACAGCTGATAATAGTGTGATGCTGCGGCTGAAGTCCCACCGTGTGATGATGGGATGTCGGGGATTCCCCCTGAATAACAGCTCCAATCCCCACTGTGATGAAGTGGAGTCAACAAGAGCTGATCCATGAGGGGAATAGTGACGATGTCGGGTGTTTACTTCCTTTTCTCGCTTTCTCCAATTTGGCTCCAGCATTGTGATGTTTTTAAAGGTGCATTGTGTAAGATGCAGGTAAAGGATCTTTTTTTTTTTCCAGAAATGGTACAAACTCTCTTGAGTATATTGGTCAAATCTCACATTTTGCATTAATATTATAATTCAAACCCTGGGTATTTTCGTTTTTGACTCTCGTCCCCTCTTCCCTGTGATGTCGTCTCCACCAGGCAGTTTTGTAATGAGCGGGCAAAGAGGAGATTAGCTTCAGTTATTGGCTCTTTTTTATGAAGGGGATTTGGGGCAAATGAAAGAGGAGACTTGAGAGAGGAACATTTAGAAATCTTTGAGATGTCAGAAAGAAAATGGAGGTTCGATCTCGCACCAGAAAAGTGCACTAAGATGGATTTTCATACATTAAACATATACAAGTACACATGCTGACCCTGTTGACCTTTAACTAGGAGTGTGAGACTCTACTTTCGTCGTCCATCATATCTGAGCGAATAACCCAGCACCAAACATGCCTTTATTTTGAAATTGTGTATCTGTTATTGTGCATTTTAAAGAATTCTCTCAAATTCAATCCATTCATTCATACTGAAAAACAAAGAACACACCTCCTACAAATGCAGTGTTTGGTTTGTCCATTCTGGGCTACTGTAAAAACATGGCCTCCTCCATGAAGACACCCTCTTATTTCAAAGTGTCTCATTCCAAGGGAAGGAAAACACATACTGTTGTTATTTTCAGAATATCATACCCTAATGAAAATCTAATTTTGTGTAGCATATTCCATTTTATGCAAACACATCCAGGGAATCTGACACTCTGCCTTTAAACCTGCTGCAATAACTTAAAATAATTATAGAATCTAGAGAGTGGAAATGTAGAAATGACACAAAAAAATACACTTTCACTCGCGTCAAATCCAGACATTGGAACACTGTGTCACATCCAGCCCCACGTCTGAGTCCCAGCCTCTTCAGGATAATTAAGACTCTACAGGAACTATTTTCCACTGACGATGTGAATTACACGGCGAGTCCAGCCCGTCCACTGAAAGGTCACGTCTGCAGCCGTGTGATTACACATGTTAAAACAGAGAACGCGCACACGCACGCACACACACACACACACACAAACACACGACTACAATCTTATTTCCTGATTCATTTACACCGTGCCGCGGGACGCGGTATGATATGTTAGTAATTCAATTACAGAAACAAAACAACCTGTTTAACTGCATCCTTGATACTGTGGGTGCACCGGGGGAATTGTCAGGCTTTGCTTTGTGCTGAGGAGCGATGTGCACGTGTATTGATTCCACCGCCGGGAAAAGTGATTTATCAGAATTACTCAGCGATGCAGGACACGGTGCGGCGCAGAAAATAAGGGCCGTGCAGCTGCCATTTAATTGGGAGGATCTCCTTGATCTGCCTTTAAGATTACACACACACACACACACACACACACACACACACACACACACACACGTGTGGAAAAGTTTCCCTGTGTCCAAGTTTGTTTGTCTCATGACCTTCTAATTATCAGTGAGCTGCGTGGGCTTGTGTATACATACACAGAATATGTCCCAGGTCTATATTTGCCCTGTTGTGTGTGTATGTGTGTGTGTGTGTGTGTGTGTGTGTGTGGGTGAATGCACAGTGTTGTGAAACTCAGTCTCACCTGCCAGGACTCTGAAACCTCACTTACCAGCTTTTCCATTTGTTTCAAAACAAAGAGAATAATTAACAGTAAAAGGAGAACGGCATTAAGTTTAACATAACTCCACCAGTCAACTTTAAATGGACCCACTTCACAGGGATTTTCTGAAACCCTCAGTCTGTCCTGTCCACCCCTGAAAAGAGTTCCCGCCCCTCCCTCACAGAAAAGCCCTGATTGGCCAGCAGGCCCAGTCTTTTCTGATTGGGTAACTGCCACCACTTGATGGAAGAAGTGTCCTGTCTATTGACCTGTCAAACTCCTGCGACATCAACTCAAACAGGTAGTCGAATCAAAAAATCAAAGACGAGGCATCGGTGTGTTCTGGGATTTATAGCGCCCCCCTGTGTTGAGGAACATTGGGTTATTTTTGACCAGAATCACCTTCTACACTTCCAAATAGCCCACTATTGGGGAAATGTGTAAAAAGCAGAATAAGACTCCTTTAAATTGAATCAGATGCAAAAAAAATATATAGTTTACACTTATGTTAGTTGTTTAAAAAGACTTCAAGACCACGAAAAGTCCAACAATTAAAAATCCAATCAAAAAATGCAAACGTTTCTTCTGTAAATTTGCCCAAAGTCATGAAAAAACAAACCTAGTAGGAGACACTTGTGACACATCCCAGCATTGATGGAAGTAACATGCCTTTAATGTTCTTATATCCCCATGAAATGAAATGACACAAGCAGCTTCGTCTCAAGCACAACGCTCTCTCTTGCCCAGCGACACATCATTCGATTCGTCCAACCACCTCCGATTGGAAGAATCACACATCTCTTCACACGTTTGAACTCTTCCTCTCCCGCCGTTTCCCCGTCTCCCCGACAGTAGGCTGGACGTGGTCCTCGCGGAGAGTTGGGACACGTCCAGAGTCGGACTCGTGTGCTCTGGTTTTGGCCGCGTCCTCCGTCAGCGCGCGATGGAGACAGGCTGCTAATGACAGTAAAAGCAGGATGTGGAGATAATTACAGTTACAGGCAGATCAGCTGCCGCGCTGAATCCATTACCGTGTCATCTGGACGCTGACGGCCGCGCCTTTCAAATGTTTCTCACGACAAATAATGAAGTCGTCAAGTACGGCCGCCATATGTTTACCACCGTGAGGACACTGGCCCCGTCACTTTGATTACACTAAGGTGCATCCAGAAATCGGTTGTTTGTTTTTGATGAGCGTAACCCACTGAGCAAAAGATTAAGATTCTAAAAGTTGGAAACAATGTCATGCATACTTTTCGTATTTCCGTGTATTTCTCTAAGATGCTCGGAGAACCCGTCTCAGTTTGAACGACGGTTGTTGTGTGGCTGGGCTTTGTTGTTGTTGTTGTTGTTGATGCACCGCACATTGAATTTGGGGCTAATCAGATAATCAATACCGCCAGTATCCAAATCTAAAATATAGAAATGTATCAAATACAACAAATGTCAAAGATACATTTGAGGTCACTGAGAAATGGTCGGTGCGTTTACTCAGAAAATAGATGTATGGTGCTAGTTGGACACCAACCAAACGTTTAAGATAAAATTAAACATGTTATATGGACTGAAATCGAAGTCAGTCGTACTTTGATTGAGTTAAATCAAAATGGCAGCGCCAGTTTCCGATGTGGAAGTAGAATAGCATTCAATTTGTAGTGAGAATACGACTGTGTCGTCGGCCTTCAGATAACACCATGACCACGAGGAGTCAGCGTGCATCTGCAATTCATCTATAGAAAAATGTCAAGCCGACCGCAAATAGAAAATGTAATAACAGAGAGTATTGATGAATTAAATAGTTGCAGAAACAGTGAATTCTATGTTTCAGTTGTGTGCAGCCTGAAGTGATGCTGACATGATCTTTGAAAGAGAATCAGAAAACAAGTGGAGGAAGTAAATGACCTCACAGTTAAACTCGATTTGATTTTTGTACGTGTCTGCTTCTTCGCTGTCCTCGTGAGATCGCGGCCCGTTGGATGGCGCGAGAAAGTTTTAGTGGCGGAACCAGACTCTTCCTCTCTGCGGCCGCGGAGGGAAAGTGA
>JAFBJT010002122.1:87234-110309 GCA_016785325.1 Chascanopsetta lugubris
CGCGGCGCGCCCTCCTCCTCTGACTCAGAGTCCGCGGGGTTGTCGGAGTCTGCGGCTGCTACTGAAGCGGCTGCTGCTACTTCAGACGGTGGCGTTGCTACTGCTGTGGTGGCGGCCGCTGCCTCCTGGATGCTTTCGGCGGCGTTAGCTCGTTCCTCGTCGCCACATTTGACTGGAGAAACCTGCTGACTCGGCTCAGAGTCGTTGTCGTCTTTTGGATCTAAAAAAGGTGGCGCGCATGCCGCGACTTCTTTCGAACTCTGCTCCGACTCCTCTTTGCCGCTCTCGGGCGCCACGTTCTTGCTGTGACTGTCATCTTCGTCGTCTGCGTCCTGATCCTCCGTTCGAGTCCTCTGCTCGTGCTCATCCTCATTCCTAACCGATGCGCCTGCCTCTGTGCTGTGTTCCACATCTTTGGCCGGGTACTCCTGCTCATGCTCACTCTCCTGCTGGTCCTCCTCGGGCAGTTCAGGTGACTCATCCCTGTCATGAGGCCTGGGGGAGAAGGGACCAGGTGAGGCGGCGGGTGAGCAGACAGGAGAAGCAACCGGTGAGGCCTCTGGGGAGCTCGATTTGTGGGAGGCATGGTCGATGGGACTGCAGGGCTCAGAGGGGACTCTCTCCGACGTTCCGCCCGGACTGGCCGCTCCTCTGTCTGCTCTGCTGCTCTTGTCGGCACAGGCCACATCCCGGTCTGGTTCATCTTTCGCCTCCTCAGTCTGAATGTGGTGCTGCTCGGCCTCCATGGGGGTTTCGGGCGGCGTGTAGAGGTTGAGCTTGAAGCCCATCTTTCTTTCGTTCTTTAACCTCCATTTTGGAGGGCCACGTTTGACTCCTTTGGGCCAGCCCTTCTTCCGCTTCATTGGCCGGGGTCTGCCGGGTCTCTTACAGAGAACTTCAGCTCCTGCGGATGAAAAGACACATTCATGTTAATTTTTAACAATCTGCTATTTATCCATATACATTTGTCATCATTCACAACATATTTGATGCAAATACCTTCATTCCAGTGGTCAAGATTGTCTTTGTGTGCATTCTTCTCCAGCCTGGGCCGACCTCTCCGCCGCTTTATCGGTACAATCGGCTGCTTCTCCTCCCGTTCCTCGTCTTCCTCATCCTCCTCCATCTCGCCCACCCTGCTCGTCCGCTCCAGCAGGGGCATGGGACGCTCGTCGTCGGAGTTGTCGAAGGGCTCGTTCAGCACCTCGGTCGTCTCGGAGATGGTCTCCGTCGTGACGCTGCTGTTGATTCTCTTTCTCTTACGCCCTCTCTTCTTGAGCACGATGGTTCTCTGCAAACACAGAGCGCACGAAAACAGAGTGAAACCTCATGAAAGTAAAAAGTAGGGCACTAGGTGGATGACCTCTTTGAGGATATAGCAGGAATCCATTCAGACTTTTGTGCTAAATGTAAAATGTTAAAACCACGCTGATGCAGACTGGTGTGGAAAACCACAAATGAGACAGGCAAAGTAAGCAGAAACCACAGTCTATATTTTACATTCTCCAGTTGTTTCCCACTGGCTGCCTGTGACTCAACCGCTCTTCCCTCTGAAATCCTCCACAAGAGGAATGCGAAATCAATACTGTAACTAATGTACCCAAATAAACCCCAACAGCCACCATGATTCTACTCTGGTTTCCATACACTTTGTGCTGATAAGGTCTCCCTGACATCATGCAGCTGGCTGTAATATTATCTCCAGCACAAGGGGGCAGTGCCATATAAACAGAACAGATGTGAGAGGCACAGAGGAGGGCAGTAAATTAACCATGACCACTGACAATAGTACAAGGTTTATCCTGCACAGTCTCGACACTAGCAGTGAAAACACAATCTATTATCTACAGCTGCAGGCACGCAGGGGAGGCGGCAGATGACATGAGGAAGCTGCTGAACCCTCCAGTGAATTCATGAATATTTATCAAACCTTTCCATCTCACCAGAGTACACACCACGGTCCCTAATGAAGGAAAATATCCTGTGATATACATTCAATTCCACTTTGTTATGGAGGAATACACCGAAATAATCCCACCAGGGGGAAAGAAACAGCTTGCCGCACCGCAAAGGATAAACAGACAAGAAAAGTCACCTTTCTCTTGGCTGCCAGCATCGCGTGGGCTTTTGTCAGGATGGGTGGTGAGCCATCAGAGGCGTCCGAGTCATCATCCTCGTCGTCATCCTCGTCGTCATCTGCTTCATCATCGCTGACTTCCTGCAACTGCTGGATGCGCCTGGTCCACGGAGGCGCGGGGCGACGCTCGTACGTCCTGTAGGGCACCTTGCAGTGGACCTTTGTGAGGGACTGTCTGCTGCCGTGCGTCATCAAGAAGCCTTCTCTCTCCTCCTTCTCCCAGCAACTGGCCTGCTCCTTCAGCCGCTCAGCCTGGTAATTAAACAGACAAGAAGCATTATCTCTGGGAGAGGACGCACGCGCACGGATCCAACGTCTGAGCAACGAGGCTAATGGGAAAACAAGAGATTGGAATTAACATCATGACAAATGAATCGCTGTAGGTTTCCTCCTGATAATAAGAGCAGTGTGCCGATTGGACGTCTGCCCGTCGCGGAGGAAACATTTCCATTAAGCAACCATGGGAAGATTGAATTTCATGGAATATTCAGCACTATCAATTATGTAAGGGACTGATTTAGGGCAATTTTGCACGACATTAGATGCCTGCTGACAGTGAGAATGTCTATCCCATTAATGCCCTATATTTGAACTGCTTAGCTCATCAAACAAACATTCCAGCAACAGCATTGCGGGCATGGCGAGCCAAAAATAACCAGCGGCTGTAATTGAACGAGGTAGCGTACATCCATCTCTGCCTCCCTCTCCTCCTCGGACAGCACGGCGTTGATGTTGGTGGAAGGAGTCCAGCGCAGGAAATCAGGATCCACCTCAGTCCGACGTGGATTAGCCCTCTGCCTCTCTATATGCCTCTGGATGAGTCGCTCTCTTCTGATCAACACGATCCTGAAACGCAGCAAGAAAAGCCCCATGAGTTCCGGTCTGGAGGAGGACGAGGCGGCGTGGACATATTTCAGACGGGGAGGTGATATGTGGTTAAATATGACCACAAAGACGAGCTCTGTGAGACAGCAGGTGCACCGTGTCCTTGGGGGTGCTTAACCTGACTTACTTCTGTCAATATTCAGCGGCATTAATGGATACGCTGTTAAAAATACCCGATGGCCTGGATAAGTCAGGCGGCGAACAGGAGCGGCAGCGCCGGCTGAAGGAGACTGCGGCTCGGGGAAACTGACCTGCCATCTCGTCTGTCAATCATGCCGAGCTGCTGGAGAGTCGCGGCGATGTCGTGCGGACACATCCCAGTGGCCCTGCTTATTCCTTTAACACTGATGTGTTTATCTGGGTGCTTATAAAGGTACTCCAGTATGACACTTTTCCAATATGCCAGGTAAGATAAGCGACCCAGATCTGACAGCGGCTTCTCCGGGGAGCCGGCTTGTCCTTCTTGCCTGGTGAGGAGGTAACCTAAAAAGACACAATTCAAACAAAAAAACAAAACAAAATGCTTTAGTCACGCCGGAGGCTCCTGCAGACATACACTTCAATATACGCCACCTCCACCCTCTTCCATCCTCCCATATGAACTGCATATTCATGTAAAGATGTGACACTGAACCTTGTTTGGGATTTCACCTTCAAATAGTCAAAAGGGAGGCGAGGCAATCACTTTGCCTCTCCTTCAGCCTTTGTCAGATGCTGTGATCGACGCTGGCAAGGGCAACAAAGCAGGTTGAACGAGGGGAGTAAAGAGGAAACAAAGCGACAGAGCGAAACAGAGAAGCAGCTGGATATCATTGCTCACAAGAGACTGCACTTAGGAGAGATAACGAACAAGGAAAGAAGAAAAAAAAGGGCTAATACTAATGTGTATCTGTGTGTAATTAGTTTTATAGCAGTCCTGTCAAGGGTCATCCATTATGAGCGGCATTAAATTAATTAATGCCTTTTAATGTGCACCCACTACCGAGAACCAAACAAGCAAATCTAATCACCAAACAGTGAGCACATAATATTACAGTAATCATAACAATATTCATTACTGGAGAGGAGAGAAGGCTGTGATAACAAACACTTTGTGTTGAATATTCAAATCAATTAATTGAAAAACCGTAATATTTCATTCGGTGCCGTTTCACAAGTATATTATCATTAATAAAAAGGAACAAAAGAGCCACTTTAAGTGAGAATTATGATTTGAAAGAGGCCATTTTTTTTCCTCCCCCTCCGCCAGCTAAGTGTGTGCTCTCACAGCTACCTGAGACAAAGTGTTCCTCTAATACTGTCCAATATAACAGAAAAGCTTAATCTAAACAACTTCCAGCTTCCAAAGCTACATTTTCCAATAAAGCCTTCAAAGGGCTCAGAACTCAGCTGTGCTCAGTCTCCCTTAATCCCCGTCTTTGTTATCAGCACACTCTCAATATCACAGATCCTCTCGCATCTCTGTGTCTCAATGGCTCCCAAAGTGAACAGGAAATCAAATGCTCCATTACCGCACCGCCCTCCCTCCCTTCCTCCCTCCCTCCCTCTTGCTCTCGCCGCTCCCTCCCTCCCTTGCCTCCTTTTTCCTTCTCTTCATCACACACATACTCAGCAAAGAGAGAGAGAGAGAGCGAGACAACTCTTGGAAATAATAAAACGCCTATAATGACAAAAGAAAAAGACTGAACACAGAAATCCACTCAAGGCGGCAACTGTTTTCATAAGTGGACCGCCAGGCTTTAAATATTGTATGTGTTGCGTTTGCTGGACTCAAACAGAAAAGCACCCTCATCACATGTGAAGCAGAGAGAAAAGCAGACGAAGAAGAAGAAGAAGAGAGAGAAAGAGAAAAGGGGAGAATGGGGGGCATATTTCCTTGACGATGTTCCTGAGGCGACGCTGAAATCCTATTGGCCGTCAAATATATGCAGCCACTATGTAATGTTTATCAGGCCTAATCTGCCGTGATTGCCTGAGCACCGAACATGAATGCTCTTGATTAGGTCCACTTCAAAGCCTTAACCGAATAACAGCACCTTGCCACCAGCAACACATTCACCCCTTAATCTGGAATTGTTTGTAAAGACCAATGATAGAGAGAGAGGGGAAGAGAGGGAGAGGAAAAACACAGAGTCCAGCGCTCTAAGAAAGCATTAAGGAACTTACTGAAATCAATAAGGAACCTTCCAAATCCTTGCCTTTGGTACTGAGGCATGATCATTATGCAGGAGACATTGTACTTCTGCTGGCAAAGCTTTTCCTGAGGGAAGGAGAAACAGATCAAGTATGTCAGAGCTCTGCTGAAGCTGGCAATTTACTGCACCTGCCATTGTCCTTGTCTGAAGCGCTGTGCATGCACGTGCACACCACACACACACACACGCTGGGTGATGAGCTCACACTAAGAGGTCTAAACCCTGCTTTGAATTACAGCTACACTGGGACTATCTTTGTGTTCTGGAAGCTATTTCTGAGATAATGGTGAAAATGTGCCTTTGTGACACAAATCTGGTTTTAGACATGAACTCTGCAAATTGTCCACATAATAAGGTCGGGACATTGTCTGGTGTTTGTCGTTCACATATGAAGAACACAGCACGAGGCTGTTCAGACCATTCTGGTGAGCATAGGTATCAATGTGGAGCACGGACGGCGCAGAATATGATATATATTATTTTTAAAGTGGGAATCATATGGTTTTGTGTATAGGTGTAGTCCGTCATTGGTTTCTAAAAACACATTTTATCTAATCAAATCCTGATAGCAAAAGGAAATTTGTAAAAAGAAAAGAATGATCATTCTGGTGCCTGCAGCCCTCTCAACCCCATAGGCAAGTTCAATTCCATATCCTTAAGGCTTTTCAATGCCCTGCAGAAACTCACAAAGGATTTTGGGGAAAAAAAGAAATTCTAGTTACTTGAAAGATAAACTTAAGACTTTCTTTCCAAAAGTGACAATTTCATCTGCATCTTTTCTGTAAGTGTCTCTTCTTTTTTTTGTCCTGGGATATTATTTCATTTATAAGTCCTTAAACACTTTCATGCCGACAGAATAATCTCCAGAGAAAGTCAGGGGCAGAGAGTCAGAATTCTTAAATACAGACGTTTCAAAGTTCAGACTGAAAAATTATGTAAAACAGCAGAAAATCCTCAGAACTGAGAGACTGGAAACATTTGCCTTTCCTGTTATGACTCATTGATTAACTGACTCATCGCTTAAACACCACTCTGTGAATAAAACCAAATCCTCGCCGCATAAATGGACAGGTCGGTCTGTATCACCATTCAACAAAAATGATGTGTGGAGTCCCTTCATTTCCCCATATAATCACTCTGTAATTCTTACCTTGGAGAAATAGCCCACAAGATGACAGCCTTTCTCATCGTTCTTTGTGAGTATGTAGAAGAGGAACGGCTCCACATCATAATACAAGGTCTTGTGATCCAGGAAAAGCTTGGCTAACAGGCAGAGGTTTTGGCAGAATAGTTTGCTGACATTTCCATCAACCTAAGCACGGAATAAAAAAAGAGCAAGAGGACACTGTTCAAACCGTTCCCATTTTTCCCTCCCTCCCTCCCTCCCTCTCGGAAACCCATTGAGTGGAATCTCATGCAGTATACAGTTATTGCTTTATTGCTGTAAAGGGAAGCTGACCTCAAATACGGAGAGGTTGTCCTTTCTGTAGATTTCATTGGCTGGCGGGTGGAACCAGCCACACTTCTTTGTGTGCCTCTGGAGGATGTTTTTGCTTCTCATGTACTTCAGACAGAACTCGCACAGATAAAGCTTTTGTAATCTAGCGGAGACAAAAGCCAGAGCTCGGGTTTGTACTTCAGAGCGGAGAGTTTTGGAGTAACCTCCAAAGAGAGAGAAAGAGAGAAACTGGCATTCATTTTGCAAGTTAAATCAACACTACCTTGAATATTCAGGTGGGTAAGGCGACGAGTACCAGGTTTGAATCTCATACTTCCCAAATTCGATGACAGCGGGACATCGTATGGAGTCTGTGTTCAGTAGAGATCCAGTTCTCTGTGAAAAGAGTAAACAAAAACATTAGCATGGAGACGAGGAAAGTATAGAAATGAAGTAAAACGTCTTATAGGTTCTTTTCCAAAAGACATCCTCAAACTACTATAATGACAAAAGGTTTGGTCAATATTTGACATATATTTGATTTTTGATTATTGTGCATAACCTCGTTTTTTATTCCCCTCGGTTTTATGGACTGATTATCTTCCTCCAGTTTTAATTACATTTCTTTTCATTTTACTTTCTCTCAGACACGTTCACACTGTTAAGATACGTCTTCCGTGATACATCTTCATTATACTACATCACCCTGGTCAGTTGCTCATAAAATGGGTTTAACTGTTCAAGCTGAGCAGAGAGAAATGGACACGGATATAAAAAGGAATGGTCAGGATAATTACTAAAAGGTATAATATGCGAGACCTTCCAAAAGAAACTATAAAAAAAGGGATGAATCCTCATTAAGATGCTGCAAGAGGTTTGTGCGGTGGCCTGTTTATCTGCAGATCTCATTTTCGTATCATTTGGCTGTTTACAGGACATTTCTGGATAGCAACAGTGAGTAGCCAGATTAATTTGCTGTAATATTAGATTTACTCCAGCAAATGTAATAATCTTAAGTAGTGTAACTCGCAGTGAGGTTGTGTAAACACTGTTGTTTTGGGGCAGAGGAAGGAGGTGGGGCAGGGTGATCTTAAAGGCGTCTATAGGCACAAACTAACAGATCATGCAAACTATAGCTTTTCGTTCTAAATGCTTCATCCCAATTAAGACAGTGAGCCCTTTCCCCGGTTTGTTTACCTGTGCAGCGAGTTCCTGGACACACTTGAACGTATCAATGTCCTCCTCTGTGACGTGGTCTCTAGACATGGCGGCGAGCTCCGTCTGCGCCTCCTGCTTGACGCACAGGTCCCCGTTGTGGCCTGTCGCAGGCACAACAACACAACAATCACACATCAGATAGCGGATCAGCGACGGCCTGTTTGAAGCAGCCGTGGCTGAATAATCTCATAAATGCATTTTATGCAAATGTGCTTATACTGTGAGTGCTGCTGCTGAGCCTGTTTGAGGCCGTGTCTCTGAGGAATTTCATAATGTATCATCTTTGCATGTTTATATGAAAATCCCTAATGTAATGAAGTGAAACTAAATCACTCTAATTGCGTAACCGCTTTCATGTGCTTAGTCATCCACCAAGACAGTTTCCCATGAATTAAGAAGCAGATGCAGTGAAGGGAGCAAGTGTCGACATGAAAAGCAACTGATGTTGGAAAGCAGTGAGTAATTTCATGAAAGACATCAACACCATGACTTAACCACCAAAACAAAAAGCCATTACATGTGGAAGTGATCAGTCATTAACATATTTATGGAAATGTGCTGCAGCAGAGTCGTGATTGTGCGCTGTATTGTTTAGAGCAGCTCGAAACATTTTTTTTTTTTTTTTAAGCTGTGACTTCACTCCTGAAGACAATGAAATGTGAAGGATGCTGCACTTCTGCCTATAATCATCATGTCAACTTGGGTGGGTGAATCACTGGGCTCTGTGTGTGTAATGACCACTGGAAGTGAGGTTGAGTGGAGACAGTGATTTCGAGAGTGAGGGTGGGATGAGGAAGAGCACTGATGTGACTACAGCCTCTACTAGGTAGTGATCACGATGTGGGCACTACTGCGGCGGGTCAAGAGCAGAGCAAGGAGCAACATGAGGGGGTTAGTGGGCCATGCACTATGACAAAAAGCCAACGGGCGAGAGGATGGAAGCCACGCAGACTCCGCAGCCAAGTCAAAACGCAACGAAACTGGGTTAAGAAACTAAAAGAATTCAAATTAGGCAGAAGATTAGTAGTCTGTTAGAGTGTTGACAGTGTCGTCTCAAAGAAAAACATTAGCTCGAGCCTGGAAACAAAACAACTGCAAATGTTAAGCTTTAAAAATAAAAAAAATAAAAAATTAAATTAAAAACAAAAACAAAGAAGAAAGGTGAGGAGACGCAGGTCTTGGCTGGAGTTTCGAGCCTTGCTTACCATGATTATTCTCAGGCTTAATTCTTCCGTCTGTCAAGTCTCCCTTTCCTGGCGAGGGCGGTCCCTTCTGAGGGCTCACTTTATACCTCAGCCTGCCTAGTGTCCTGTGCTTTTTAAGAAAAGGGTTACGTTTGAAACGACTGACCATCTTAAACGGGTGTCCTCTAGGTCGGCCTGGCCCGGCAGATGCGGAGTGTAACCTATTTCTAGTAAACTCGTTCTTTCCAAGGGGCTGGGCCCCCGTTTTGGATGCATTAGGCGAGTCCTGCTTAGGATGCATGCGCTTGGGCGGCGCGTAGCAAGGTAGTCTCTTTTTCCGTGACTGTCCCTGAGTAGTAAAAATGTGAGAGAGTCCGTCAAATAGTCCCTTAAGTTGGCTGCTATTGCAGAGGCTACTCAGGGAGGGAACACTAGACTGGCTGGAAGAGCTCTGGGGCGAGTTAGCAGAGGTGGAGCTGCTGGACACCTGCGAGGGGGGGCTAACTCCTGGCATGGTTGGCGCCGGAGAAAGTGCAGAGGGTGTCTGGGATATGGTTTGCGTGGGGTCAGCGGCGAAGGTAAACGGCTCTGGGGGCTTGGACAGTTTGGGCGCACCCTTGTCTCGAGAGCTTAACTGTTTGGCTGGGGACTCGGCGGCTACAGCTCGCGAGCGACGGCCCACGAGGGAGGGGGTAAAGAATTTGGAAAGCCCATCGATAAGCCCTTTGGTTTTCTTGTTAACAGTGAGTGTAGCTGGGGTGGAGGTGGGCGTGAGGGGGAGAGTGGTGGTGGGGGTGGAAGTGGTGAATTGGGTGGCGTCGACCGCACAACGGGGGTCTGCAACAGCCAATCTGTCTCTGGCGTCCTTCACAGATGCAGCATGACCAGATGAAGGTGTGGAACAGACGGTAATCTTTTGACCCCTACCAGGTGACCCCCTTCCTCCAAGTGCTACCATGCAGCCGTCACCACTGGTTACAGAGCTGGAGAGACAAGAGGAACATCAAGTGTTATTGAGGCTTTACATCTCAATTCAGTGTAATCAGCGGCTATAATACAATAAACTGTTGGTGTGCTTTACAGTCTCATTTTCTCTTTTTGCTCCCTGGGATTGTGTTCGGTATCTGCTCAAATAATAAAACGTATACAACCCTGAACGCGACAGCGTCAGGTCAACGGCGAACCACAGGGTCAGCCTGTGAACATTGTTTACAATGGTACAACGGGGAGGCAATTTTACTGTTGCGCTGACCTGGAGCGTTCGTTTTAAAAACTGTATTTGTCACCCGGCTGAACTTCTCCTCGGAGATGTCGCCTTGTTTCCAGTTATTAGCGGGAGAAGTCAGAGCGAGTGCCATCTCATTATATCCAACAGGAGCCTCTCTCCTATTACAGATTTCCGCACACTCACATTCTTTGTTTGAGCTTATTCCTGGGCCTTCCGATTGGCTTTGCATATCGACGTTTGATCTGATCGGCTTTCTGGTGCAGCAGCCTCTTCCCGTTCTCCTTTGGCCTGCAGACTTGGCAGATCCAGGTTCCTGGAGTGTGTCCAAACGCACACAGAAAGCATCGCTTGGGTTGGGTTCATCAATTCAGAGGACATACAGTACATTTATTCGAAACATCTCCTTTAATACGGAGGAACTGGCCAGCACCCCGCCGGCTCACAATGACAATCAATTACTCAGCACAAAGCAAAAATCCATAAGAAAAACATTGGGTCAATTCCCTGTCCGGAGAAATAGACTTCGTGTCAGATAGTTAAGCAAAGCTATGCGACTCGTATGAATTGCCTGCCAAATGTCCGACTATAGTGCGTGTGCCATCATTACGAGCCACGCCGTGGGGTCAGTTCTGTAATCCAGAGATAGCAAATCTCCCCGGGGAGGCTGGAATAATTTGATATGCATGCAAAGCTCCTAATAAGCCACAGCAGCCTCACTGTGTGCTGAGTGACAGCCCCAAACGGCCGTCTCTGAAGAAACGGCTTTGATTTGACTGCAGAGGCGGAAAAACAGAGGAGGCAGACAGTGTAAACACCTCACCTTTTGGCATTCTTGAAAGCGGTGGGTCGCAGCATTCCATGTGAAAGCCCCGATCACATGAATCGCAGAACAGCATCTCGTCCTGAAAGCAAACGGCAGGCATGTGTGAGGGATGTCCCTGTTGCATACATGTAAGACCCTCCTGTCATTTTAAGTCTTTTGGAAAAATAAGCCCAATTGTGCACAAGAGGGGCTTTAAAAAAATCTGAGGGAAAACCAGCAAATCCTCAGGGAAGCACAAAATAAGATCTACCCTCGGAGCCAGCCACACACACACACACACACACACACACACACACACACACACACAAAACATGGAGTGAGCAAAGATGTAAGCAACGTTATACTTACAGCATTTTTCCCCTGTATTCGACAGGAACTGCAGGTTTTGCATTCGATACACTGCCACCGTAATCTCTTCACATTTGAGGTTAATTCGGGGGAAAACTTCAGACATGATGGATGCCCTTCAGATGCAATCAGAAATGTATTTTAGCATTTTCACCGACTGAGTCGCAGTGACACAGACTTTCCACGTATTCACACACCGAGGTTAAATATTAACACATTGCGTCATCGATAACAATCCCGGGGCCGTCGTTTCCATGACACACTTTTAACCCCCGCCACAAGTCGTGTCTAAAAACAGTATGATCAGACATCCGAGCTGCTAATTACAGATCATTCGGTCCTAATGAGGCAGAAACAGAAGCAGCACTCATTCTAATGGAGGCCGATCCATGAAAGTCATGTAAAGGCTCGCCTTCTCCCTCACCCTGCTCCCTCTCATGATTGTAAAACAGCTGTTTTACAGTGAGAGCACAATTTGTGTACACTAAGAGCAGTTAATGAAAACCACCTCGACACTACTTAGTCAAATTTGAGCTATAAAAATGTCACCGGGAGAACAATTCCTTACGGCATTTAAAATAATTGTTCAAACATAAATGACTCCTTGGCAGAGGTAATTTTATGGGGGGGGGGGGGGGTGTGAGTGAGTCGTTTTTGTGTGGAACAAAAGAACCGTAAAGGAAATGCCACCAATCTGCGGTGGGAAAGGGGTTGATCTTTTGATCCGCTGTGCCGGGTGCACGCTATAAGAAGAATCTGAATTGAGGGGAAAATTATTTCAGATTCTATAATGGCCACTTACTGAGCATCTGCCCTTCTTGAGCCCAGGCAATTTACATCCCCTCAGACACTCAATCTGAACACTGTTCTTCCCATAAATCCCTTGAAGGGAAGTGAATGATGTGGTGAAAGAATGCAGCATCTGCTCGACTGATGCCGACAACTGATGCTGCCAGGATTTGGTTATACGACCATAATAACTCTATATGGTGACATGACAGAAATGTGTCTATAATCACACAATTTTCACTGAAAAAGAGGCTTTAAAGGTGCACTGTGTAAGATTTAAGCAAAATGGATCCATTGGCAGAGATGAGAGATAAAAGAATCCTTATCGTGTCATCATACAAGTACTGTATTATCACCCGAACGTGCCAAATCTTGTTTTTATCACGATGAAGTGAACCTACTATATTCATAGTGGGAGGTGGCCACGTTTTCACAGTAGCCTAAAATGGACAGACTAAAGATGAGGGGAATTCAGTTACAACATTTAACTTCACCAGTAGATGTCTCAAAGGCCTACGCCTTGTATCTAGACTAATTCTGGTTCTACTTTCATATCAATAGGATTTATGCATTAACAGGCTTAAAGGTACAGTGTATATTTTTGTGTAATCTTGTCTTTAAAACACATGTTGCAGTTGAATGCCCCTCACCTTACCCTTGCTTTTAATGCATGTAGTAGAACATATAGTAGCCTTCAGTTATTAAAAGTAGTGTTTTGTTTGTCCATTGTGGGCAACTGTAAACAAATGGCAAAATAGCTGCTGTTCTTCCTTATGTAAATATTAAGGGCTCATATTGGGGTAATAATCAATAGGAATTTCTACACACAAAATAAATCAATATGGTTGTATTATAAAATGAAATATTTCAGTCGTCTTGCTGACTGGACCTTTACCTTTACATTTGAATGAAAATGTTCTGTGACACTGAAGTATTAACATGTACGATGATGTGTTGCTTGAACCAACTAAACACACTACTATTCAGAATTTCATAGCATTTGTCATTGCGACTTCCATTTCATTCTCATCTTTAAAATCATGTACAAATATTTTGATATGATGATGTGAGATTCGAATTTTCCAAATCAAGGTTGTTTCCAAGCCGACAGAAGCTTAAAGCGAACACCATTTGGTTCGACGTTTGAATGATATGTTGCGCTAGTGAGTGAGTAACTGCGGGGCGACTTACCACTGCTCCCACAGTCTGCACAGGACAGCAGCTCTTCTGGCCGCTTGTCCCGGTTTGACTCTTTCGTTCCAAGACAGAAACTGCATATTGGGATGGGGTCGACCCGGAGCTGGGTGGGAACACAAACAGAGACAAAATGTTTAAAAAACAGAAACGGGCACGGGCTCTGTTTGTTTTTCTGACATTTTATCTCTTCAGGACTTTCTGAGTTCACTGTCGACATACTGCCGGAGATTTTTTTTTTTTTAAACAGTGTGGATTTAATGAAACAGCTTCAAACATATGAACTGGAAGCATAAGCTCAGAGAATGAGGGGGGGGGGAGAAATGAAAGAGTGGAGTTCTCACACACTGAAATGAATAATAAATGAATCTCATCCTCAGAGATAGATGTGTTTGAGATCCTCGTTCTTTATCCATTACATCTGAATGGGTAAGTGATCTTAGTAATCATAGTTTAAGGGCTTAATCCAATTCTTAAAGCTCGCACTCCAGTCTGAAAGGATTAACCAGCATGTAATCAAATTACCTCTATAATAAAACATGCCTCTCATTGTTACTGCCATGATCCACAGTAAATGTTGCTAGTCTCAGAACAAACACTCATTTAAGGGCTTACGGAAAAGTTCAGAAGTGAAATATGAGCTCGCGGTTTAAGAGGATTTCCTCATTGATCACTGGAAACGAGGAGATGCTGAGTGCGCACAGGAACGTTTCTTGTCGTCTGCTTGTGCAGCTGCCAGTCAAAATCAAGAGACCCAACTCACGCTGATGTATTATGGGATTAATGAGCTGTCCCTTTAAATATTAGATCATAAACACAAGCCTCTGGAGAGGCATCAAACAAGCAGCCGCCCTCTTTCCCCGAGTTTCTTAACGGAAAACAACACTCGCGGGGAGTGACCGTAAATAACCGACCTCATCATCGGTTTACACACTAAGGCCTCAGCAATTGACTGGAGCTTTGAAGGGCACTCTGGGGAGGCCTGTAATTAGTTCCCAGCTTCTACGCTGTGCTATCGCCACCCTGGTCCTCAAACACATTCATGACCTCGAAAATCTACATTGATCCCCACGTCCAACTGACCAACAGAGATCTTTGGTTTGGACAGGAGTGTCTCTTTCAAGCGTCCACGTGAACCCCAGGGGGGGACAGAGCGCAGCGGGGACACCGGGGAGAATTCGGTCACTGTTCCGAGCTGTTGTATCAATTAGCCGTTGCGGTGAAGGGGGGTGGAGGGGGGCGGCAGTTCACCGCCGCATCGATGATTACTCTATTTTCCAACCTGCCAGGTCAATAATATGAAAGCGGCACCAGTGCAAGGAGTCCACCGCTGCTTCCACAGATGTGATTACGGACACGAAAACATCACAATGCTGCCGTGTGATGAGGCGTCCCCTCGTGGGTTTGAACACTGTGGCTCAGACAATGAGTCATCAGCCATTTTCAAACACTGAAAACAAATTAGACACATGGCCTGAAACTGTAAACTTGTCAGGCAGTCGGGGTCATAAGAGTCGTTCAGCCCTCAAATGTTAACTTTAATGATAAATAAACATTATCATAACTTCACCACTAGATGTCACGATATCTTTCACACTATATCCCTAAATGAGCCGCATTCAGCTTTGTGAAATTTGTCAATCTCTCTCCTACATCACTATAAAGTGACAGTGTTTGGATTTCGGATTCCGTTTGAGTCGAGGGAAAAACAAGGCCGAGATGACATCATGGGCTCTGTGAGCTCGTAAAAACATGTTTTTCATTACTTAAGGACATTTTATAGACGAATGAAGAGCATTAATCAATGTTGAAAATAATCACTAGCTGCAGCCAGACATATAAACCCAGTATTTTGTTAACTCGACAGCACAGAGCCTGTCAATTAAAAGGCTTGATGAAAGTTCAAATCACTCTAAGTCACGGCAGAGCGAGAGAAATATCAGTATTTGTAGTTGATCACAAGCCATTCCGCTTAATCGCTGTGGAGAATACAGCCAAAGGCATGCAAGTACAAAGACTCAGTGTTGTGATTACGTCTTGTTATGTACAAAAAGTACATGCGTGTCAGTTTTATTATGTACCCTGGAGGCAAAGCGAAATCAGAGAGTGTTAAGAACTCTGCTTTAGGGGCTAACAAATGTCACAAATCAGATTTCTACTTGAGAATTACAGACACAAGTGAGACAACACATGTAAAGAGCTCGGGATGAATAAGACATCAGTGCTAATGTGCGGCGTGTGTATGCAGCTGATGAAACGCTCTGGGCTGATAGAGGAGTGAAAAGTCTACACTTCATAACGCGGTCTCCACTGACTGAGCCGTGACGTTCCAATCCCGGAACTGGAGAATTAATTTCAATCAGGGAATATTCTTGGGCCTGGTGATTAGAACCGATAGCAATTTGCAATCCTGCGTGGCACGAGAATGTGCAAATAGAGGGATAAACACAGCTGAGGAGATGCTGATGATTTACTTGGGGATTCTAAATTAAGTACATTACAGGAAATTATGCTGCTTCAAAAGAGCAGGCTGTCCTGAGTGAGGGGGTGGGGTCCTATTAGAACACTGCTGGTAGAGAAAGAGAGAGAGAGACAGAGAGTGAGAGTGAGAGAGAGAGAGAGAGCACAAGTGGTTGCATAACACAGCAGGAAAAAAAAACTCTCATTCCTTCCCTTTGTTCCTGCCAGAGTCTCTTCAGAATCTAATAAACTCTAAACCAAGACTGCTCTTTTTACCTCAAAGTATCTCTCATTCTCAACACAACGTCGTGCTCCAGCAGCTGAACGGCCCGAGACGTCTCATCCTTTTGAAGTGAATGGTAAACCTGCACTGGGCCAGGTGATGTCATCAGCCCCAGAGCTAAAGATTGAAATGTTCCAAATGGAAAACAGCAGGCCCCTTCCTCAGCTATGAGAACAAGCGCGGGACACTGTGTCTCTAAACACGTCTCGGTTTCACTTTTGGCCTGACCACAGACACTGTCACAGTTGTGGCTGCAGTATCAAGGTGTCGTTTCCTGATTATTCACTGTGAAACTGGTGGGATCGGGCCGACAGTGGCTGTCAATGCTGCTGCTGCTGCTGCTGCTGCTGCTGCTGCATGCAACTTCAGCTGCATAACTTGAGCATAAAATATTAGACCGCACTTCACCTTGATAAGTGTCAGTCCCACGGGCAACCAGTATGCCTTCAAAACAAACTATAGAGATGATACTTTAAAAGGCAAAGCAACACAAAAGTGATTTTCCAAGGCACTTGCAATAACAGACAGTCTTTAAGAAATGCCAATGAAGTGTAATTCAACGCAGGTCTATCTGCGGCGCGCATGATAGCTTGGAGCTATAATAGAAACAAAATCTCGGTCGACGATAAACTAACCCTGACGTGCCAAAGCAGCGGAAGCAATGCAACCTGGAAGTTTGTTTATGTGGTTTTTATTTCTTCTCTGGGGCATCTCACTTAGCACAAAGGTCATAACAGCAGCATGAGGCCCCAGAGGAAGATTCTGTCCTGCCACAACTATTACACCTCCCAGTTGTCAGCTCTTATCATAGGAACTAGATTATGTACATCTGTGTCCCTGCAAATTACCAATGAATGTCCAAATCTTGTCCGTGAACGCTGTGCAGCTCACAAGACAGCAAGCCACATCCCTTAAGGTCATTAGGCTAGGGTTACATAACCTCTGGGAAGCCAACAGCAGCCTGCCTACCACACACTGTCAGCATGACTTTCTGATTATCCAAGCTCTCTTATTATGGAGACCAACAGAAACACGGCCCTCTAGATGGTGTTGCCTCTGATCCGCCAAGCTAGAATGCTATCAATAAAATGCCTCTCAGTGGTGTATTTAACTTCTACCCTTCCTACTTGGTGGTTGAAAGTTCCAGAGAAGTTCTTAGTTCCTATTAAACAACATTTGTGGCCGTGACACAGCGGCGGAAGAGGACTGGAATCAGTAACGCATTAATAACCAGTCCTTTTGCTTTTGCTTTGGTCGTTACGTTGTCCCCCTTTGGTGAAACGGTAGCAGAAGACACAGCAAAGGTGAGGATGAGATGGGAGTGACAACACAGAGGCCTAGGTGTGTATACCTGGTCTCGTTCATGAGGGAGGAGTGTCACTGACGTCAGGACCAAGGGGGCTGTGGTTGGACATCGAGAGCCCCTTGGGTCCATGCCGGTATGGCTGAGCTTGTACCGAGGCCCATTTTTGGACAACCTGCCGTTATTAACCGACCGCTTGGCCGCCAGGCGCAACCGCTGCCGGAAAACAGGGATATCCACGATATTAGAGAGGTCATCCTGGTTCCTTAGGTACCTCTCCATGTTCTTCAGTGAGGAGCCATGGGTATCATCCAGGCCCTCAATGGCCCTGTTAAGCATTTTATTCCAATCAATATGGCGTAGATCGTTTGAATTCCATATAGATTCCTTTGATGGCACAGACACGGTCGGAGGCGGGATTGATCCAACCCTTCCGGCATGTCCTGGGTCCTTGTAGGAGGTGCTCCCTTTATTTGTAACCTTGAGAATAGAGCCATCATGAACACTTAATCCCAACTGCTCAAGGACGGTCTTCTTGTCCAGTCCGTGTGACGTCGCCACCGCATGACAGATTCTCTCCTCCGACGGCCGCTGCTTTTGCCTTTTGATTTTCTGTATTGCTTCGAGAATCCACTCCGTGTACAGAGGGTTCGCAAGTTTTACCATGGTTGAACAATTAGACACACCAAAATGCGATCCATACAGGTTCCCCCTTTCTGCTGCTGAACACTGGGTACATCCACATCCTTAGCAAAAGGTCAAAAAGTTATGTTCCAACGCGCCAGCATCCATGCACTTCTTTCTCAATCCTGGGTTTGGAACACGGGTCTTGAGGAAAAGTTGGCACTGGTTAATTCCACAAATGGTTGTCGACAGTTGACGATTAGTTGTTCAATCCACGAGTCATATCTGAAGGGAGGAGAGAAGAGGGAATCAATCAGGTCATGTACAACTTATTCTCATGTTTTATAATACACTATTAACCAGTTATTAAAGTAGTTGGCACGTTATTTGGTAAACATGCACAATTCCTTCCAAAGCAATGCCTTTGTTTTAATGTGGAACTTCGAAAATAGTGCATTTTCCCAGAATATGTGTTGTTTTCCAAACAAACTGCTGGAAACTATTAAATGCAGTGTTTGTCTTCATCCAATTAATCGATTGAGGGTAATCGATTCCCCAAATAGTAGTTAGTTGCAGCTCAAGTGGATATAAAAGAGAAGCTGGAGGAATGCAGGACTTTTTTAAGATGTACATGAGAAACAGATGGATAATAAACAGATGCAGGAGCTGTCATGGCTGCTGAAGAAATTAGACTTAATCCAATGCCTGACAGTATAATCCACACACCAAAGCAGATGTCCATTCCTAAACAGTCAAAGTTTGAACGCAGTGACGACAAAAACTTAGTTCTACAATTTGTAACAACAAAGTGTAAATACCCCACGGGCCCTGGATGGATTTCATAATTTCGATTCCAGAAGTTAACATTTACTTACACTGGTCGAATGTTATTCCTCAACCAAAAAAAAAAAAATGTCACCGAAACATTTCACTCAGATCAAACGCAGAAAAGGGCGCAAGTAGCCGTTACTTGTCCGCACGCGACTTTTTTTTTTTGACAGCTCCACGTCCGAAACGGAACCGAGCAGCGCGAGCCTTTTAATGACAGCTGCGTAACCGACCGACCGACCGACGCTCACTTTTCTCTCTCTCCCTCTCCTCCTCCTCCTCCACCACCTTCTCCTCCTCCTCCTCCTCCTCCCTCCTCTCTGACAGCTGCCGTTACTGACCGTTTACCGAGCGAACGATTCCGGTAACAACAACAACAACATCAACAACAACTGCGTTAACAAACCCCGGGGGAGACTTGCGTAGTGTTGCTTGGTCGGAGCCCGAGTTGCTGAGAAATGACAAGCCGCTGCCTGCCAGCGATGTCACCCTAAACAGTCGCCATTTTGTTACAATGTTGTAGTTTACATGAATCCGACATGACGCTGATTACAATCCAATGGAGTCTCATTAAACCTTACCTACCGCTAATGTGCCCTCCCCAGCAACTTCAATATTGGCTGTAAAGACAAGATCCGATTTCTGGTTTGATAAAGCACATGTCAATCTTTATGTATGAGCTCACTCTCCGCCGCACGCCACTGGCTGCTACACCCGTCACTCCACGCCATTGACCCGCCTCTTAAGGTGCCCCCGATGTGCGAGGAATCAACGTTATTTACCTCCATTTTTACGCAACTTTACAGCACCGCCAACTGCGTCGCAAAATGTATTAAACGCATAAATACGGCGGAAAGAGAAGTGGCGAAAGTGCTGATGCGAAATCAAACAAGATGGATATTTAACCTCCGTTTAACACCAGTCCACCTTTACCCGGATTCCTCCTTGAAACACTTGGTTACACTTGAAAGTGATTTAGATCATTTTGGACTTGAATTGAATGTTTGTTCAATCTATCATGTGTTTACGCTAAAAGAAATCCTGTTTTTCCATCACAATATTTCAGTCAAACATTCCAAGCGGCACATTCAACACTCCTCTGTCGCCGTCTCTTTTCCCCCTTCCTTCCTTCCTTCTTCTCACGTCCTCCTGTTTTTTCCTCCACAACACAAAATACGCCAAATTACAAAGGTGAAAAATAAAGCCCTCATAAATACAAAATAAAAGTAGCCTTCAAGCTAGCGGGGTCAAATGTAGTTAGCCGTCCCGTGCTGCGCAGCGGTGCGATAATGGCATGACCTCTTTATCACCGTTAACTATCACCGGGCAAGAGGAAACAGTGAGCCCCGGAGGAAGGAGGTGTTCAGCGGGGAATACAAGTTAACAGCCGGGGGGAGCGCGAGGACGCAGGGAAGCGAGCGAGCAAACCGAGCGGGGCTCCTCCATTATGGATGTATCGCTAGTTTCTCTCCCCCCCAACGCCACACATATTATCTTAAGGTGGAAATGAGACCCACCGTTCTCCTCTTCATCACTCCACCGACCTCCCCGGCTGTATTAATCCGCCGCTGCTGCCGCCGCCGTGGGCGAGAAGACACAACAAATTACCGCTCAAGTTTTCACGGCAGGATAGAAAAGGAGGAGGAAAAGAGAGATGAGGAGGAGGAGGAGGAAGACACGGAGTAGGTGAAAGCTTACCGTAAATATTTGTACTTCTTCTGCTTTTCAAGTTTCACTCCGCTTCATTAGCGACGACGGGTGGTGGATATTCCAGAAAAGAGGGGGGAAAAAAAAACAACAATCTCCCCCCTCCCCCAAAAAAAAATAAAATACTGATGACGGTGATAATGGTGAGAAAATAGATCCGGAGAGGCTGGAGTGGAGGAGACAGCTCCGACATGGAGACATGGAGAGGGACCTGATAACAACTAATTGAAAGGTTAATCTACATAGCAGCCTGTGACAAAGTGGTACCCTCCCCCTTCTTCTTCTTCTTCTTCTTCTCCCACTGTAGACATCCCTACTTCAGTGGAGTGGAGCGGACCGTCGCCCCTTTAGTTCAGCAGCAACACTCATGTTGTCAATTTCACTCCTGCTACAGCAACACTGACACTAATACTAACACTAACACCCTGCCTCCATCATTTTTCATGTTTACTCACTGCAGGCTCCACTTCACATGTTTTTTTTTTGTTTTTTTAATGTCACACAATTAATCTCCCCCATAATGGCTGCTTTTAAATTCCACCGCTGCAAGATATCAATTTGTGTTTGACATCAACCTGCACTCTGGTTTCTGTAAAGGAACAGTGTGTGTAGGGCTCAGTGACCTCTAGTGGTGATGTTGCAAGTTGCAGTCGAATAATCCACTCTGATGAAAACATCAAGGGTTTCTCCCAGGGCAAATGAATTGTTAATTCACTATTATCATTATTATTATTATATATTCAAATAATGCTAATAAATATTTCATACGATTTTTCCACACTGCACCTTTAAATGACTACCCGTAAGGCGAATTTGAAGTTACACTGATGTGCAGCACATAATACCTCATACATGTGACTGTATTTGAAATGACTTCACACTTATTTAAAGGTGCAATATGAAGGATTTAGTGACATCTAGTGGCAAAGCTGCATATTGCAGCTGAATACTCATGATGTAAATACAAAAGGTATTAGCAAGCTTACTGTATAAAATAAACAGCAATTGTAATGACCTGAATGAGTGACGGGGTGTTTACATCTGGAGCAGCTCCTCTTCTATGGAGGCTGCCATGTTGGATAACCATTCATTTACATAACTGCTATATTTGGCCTTTTATTAGTAATGCTTTAATCATTAGTAACATACTGAGTACACTATTTGAGTGGGTTTTAAATAACTGTAACTCTTAACCCAGACTTTTCTTTAAAAATGACTTGGCTCTTGTTTCCATTCACTAATTTGCCTCAGGGCATTGTGGGATATCATGCACTTACACTCTAATCTGCTAATTAACTTCACCCGTAGCCAATGAAAAACTGTAGTAATGTAGATCATTAGATCCTTCAGTTGCACATAGTAACCTCTCATCAGATGTTGCACACACACACACACACACACACACACTGGCAGATCTAATACGCAAACACATACAAACATATTCCTTTGAGTCAGACGAATTCTTTGCGATATGCTGGTTTGAGAAGTTTCTATGGCTCTTTAATGATTCTATAACACTGAGCTATTTCCACTGGCCAATTTCACCCAGGGCATTGTGGGGATATCGTAGAGCAACACCCTAATCTGTTAATTAACTTCTCCGCACCCAAGGAAGTGGAGCCGTAGTTGTTCGCAACATAATGTAGATCATTAAATTTCCCAGTCTTTAGACTTGGGCTCCCCCTCGCTCATTCACCGACTCTTTAACGGCATTAGAAATGGCAGAAAGCTCATTTTTCATGCCGTAATACAGATGTAATTAGAGAGATAATTGTAACTTCCCACCAGATTATACGAACACACACTGAACTGCAGAGGCTGCCTTAAGAAATAAAAAGGATCTCGAGTGAAAACATGGAGCGCCTTTAAAAAATATGGTTTTCATGTTCAATTTGATTTCAATTGATTTAATTCACATTTAATAGACTTGTCGTTTTCATAATTACGTTACATATTCATCACCGGCACCTCTTATTACCTCGATGACACCTGTAATGCTTTCAATTTATACCTATTTGTCCCATTCATGCTGTTTCAGTACATTCAAGGCCTTCCTGCCTATCAGCCCTTGACATTTACTTAAAGCTACATAATGAGTGATTTGTGGTAAACACGTGCAAATAGCGGCTTTATTGCAAAAGAGGTATGGTGTCGTACAAGCAGGTGAAAAATGGAAGTCTGGTGCTATTGATGGAGGCGCTGACCAAACCTGCCTGTGTCTGGGTTATAATGAATGCCACCCGGGGCCCCAGCAGGTCCTCCACTGCTGCATGGGTCCAGGGATAATTTGAATTGGAGCATGTGCCATTGCAATCTGCCCAACGCCCACCCCCCCCCCCCCCCCCCACTCACCCCCACTTCTCAATCCCTGCCAACTGCCGCACTGGTGTTCACAAACACTGCTGCCCATCTGCAGGGCAAAACACCCGCC
>JAFBJT010002123.1:0-18355 GCA_016785325.1 Chascanopsetta lugubris
TGCACCGACCAGCACTAATACCCACTGAGGGGGTGTTTAATGGCCTGGAACATATTACACATAGGAGGTTGGTCAATTTAGGCGCAGCCGTACACAGTCTCACCTAAAAATGACATCTGTGACATTGCACAGTTGCCCCCGTGACTCTTTTAACAAATTGCACGGATCAATTTCTATTAAGGACAGTGACTCCCCGGTTAAGCCCAGAGGGCAGAGGGCCCAAGTATGTGGGGGTCGTAGTTACGCACTAATGTGAGGTCCTAACCCCTGTTAAGGAAACACTGAGTTGCATCAATATTTGCATATATTAAAAAATAATAAAAATTAAATGTGGCGTTTTTTTTTTTTGGCACACTAACGTAACGGATCATGTGCACTTTAGCACAATGGAAATAGCTCAACATATCCCATTTGCCGTAATTAGGCTACAAACTGAAATAACACAATTTCAGCAGCGAGCATTTTTGGATCAACCTCAACCATTCCCTCAAATTGAATTAACAACACATGCAACAGTGGACAGTAAAATGAAGTTCCCTGCATCCCGACAGTCCACGCGGGAGCTGCCACCACCTCTGCAGTCGATTTGTAACAGTAAATCCCCTCAGCGGTGACAGATGCAGTCTGTTGTGAGGTAGCGAGTCGGCTCATGTTTGACAGCAAGTCGCGCTGTCGCCGAGATAAACCGGTAATAACAGTCAATAAGTTATTTCTCTGGCACACTTATTTGAGCAGCGTATGCAGATTCATTTGTCATTTTCAAAATACTGGACCATAATGTTCTTTTGCTTTATTGGCTTTGCACATCACCTGTAGCAGTATACTTTTTTTATTTTTTATTTTTTTAATGCTTGTTAAAGATATCGTAAGCGACAGAGAACAATGGGTTACAACTAAAGCGGCGAATACAGGGGCGACGTTCATGTATTGGAATGCAGGCTGGAATAAAAAAAGCATGGTAACTGGCATTTTAACAACATTTGGCGAAGTGTTATGGCCAAACAGATGAAGATTTAGAAGGCAGCCGTGGGTGGAGGAGGATAAATCAGTCCTTTCCTGATGGTAAAGACAGTGATCGATTGGGAGGGAGGAAAACCACTGTGTGTCAAGTGAACAAGGACAGAGCCGTCAACCCAGTACAACGAGCTGCTACCAACTCTGTAATCTGTTTGCTGCCAGTTTTAAATGATAACTGTCATCACCATGTAATGGGAAAAAATAATTTTCTTCTTCTTTGCAGCAGTATTTTCAAGGGGTTGAATTATTTAATTATTGCATGTCAATTGAGGCCTGCTTCAAATGAAACACAGCTGCATGCCCGTGGGCCCTGGATGTTCAAATAAGCTCAACATGTCAGCCTGTGGTTGGGGCAAAAAAAAGAGAGAAAAGAATAGGAACAGAATTAGTGAAGTGTCCATAAAGAAGGACGACGTGTCTCCACTTATTATAGCACAACACAAAAGAAGTACTAAAGTTATAACAGCCAGCAATGGAACGCTGCAAGGGTGTGTTTAAGAACTGGAATGCAGGTGTGCCGAGCTTTGCAGCTGAAATGACATAGTGGCCAAACAGTGGTACTGCAAGTGTCACAGGGTGCAGCTCAAATAGACCAAAGATAGACAAAATCCAGCATCCAGCATATTTCAATTTTAGTGATAGTGAAATAGTGAAAAGCTATTTTCACATATATCTCTGTACATTATGATCAACATGCGCCAGAGCAGTGGCGCTTGAAGAAGAGAATCTGTTCCATGCAGAGTTATACGAACACAGAGGCTCGACCTTTTGTGCCTCATGTGCTGGGGAGCAGGCTTCATAGGAAAGAGCGGAGCGCTGCCTCTGACACGTATCCACTTCTTATGTTACATCCTGTTCTATTACAACAGGGGGCTGGAGCTGAGTACAGCCTGATGGACGCACGCACACACACACACACACACACACACACACACACACACACACACACACACACACACACACACACACACACACACACACACACACACACACACATACACTCTCTCACCGGTTAATCACGACACATCTCACTTTTGTTTTATAGCATCGAATGAATAATTTAAAACACTTCAGAACTATTGAAAAAGACAGACACCGTCTTCGAGAATAAAGCGTATTTGACACGTGCGCTGACTTTTCAGTCCCATCTACTAAATTTCACAAAGTGTGGTTCATGATCTTGCCTGCTGCCAGCCACTAGGGGGAAATCTGACTTGGCCTCCCTCTTTTGCGGAGTCAACCGTCATCCATCTTTATTTAAAGCAGGGGTGTCAAACTAATCTCAGTTCACGGGGAACAAGATCTCAAGTGGGCCGGATCAGTGAAATCATAGCATGATGACCTATAAGCAACAACAACTTCAAATGTTTCCCATTGTTGTAGTTCAAAAAAGTACAGTTGCGTATCGAATGAAAATACTCTGCATCAAAATGTAAACTGATTAATGAATGGAAATGTCTTGTTTTGATATAACCCCCCCCCCCCCCCCCCCCCTCAAACTACCATTTTTTACACTGTGCAAAACCTTCCCACAGCCCTGATTGGACCATCTGGTGGGCTGGTTCTGGCCTGCGGGCCTTAAGTTTGACACCCCTGATATAAAGGCTGTGGCAGTGATAGAGAATATACAGCAATGTTTACAGCTCTCTCTCTCTCTCTCTCTCTCTCTCTCTCTCTCGCACTCTCTCTCTCTCAGTAAAGTGCTTTTCTAAAGCCTCTTCCTTATCATCCAGTGTTGAGGCACTGCAAATGCAATCAAGTTGGGTTTATCCGAGTTGTTTTGTTTTTGTTTTTGTTTTTTTTAAACATGGGGAAATAAATACACAATGTTTCTGCAGAGATCAGCCTGTGGTGAGGATGTTCAGCATGCATGTGGGCTCTTTGCATGTCTTTGTTGTATTCAAGTAGGTCTGTCTTATGCTCTCCGAGGGATCAAAGGAAGATGATCAAAACACCACCATGTTTCCATTAGCTTGTGGTAAAAGCACGAACACAGGCAATGGAATATGTTCAAGGATGTTCTGTGGATTTTTGTTTGTTGCCTGATGCCAAGAATGTGGGGTCACCCTCCTATTTGTCCCGAGTCTTAAAGGGGCAGTGTGTAAGATTTGGTGACATCTAGAGGTGAAGTTGCATTTTTCCCTCGCCCTTCGGAACATGCAGGAGAACCGATGGTAGACTTCAGTTGTCAATAAAATTCAAAAGATGTTTATCTGGGCTTCTGTAAAAACATGGTGGCCCCCGTAAAGAAGAACCACTCCTCATTTAAAAATACATTAATGGGCTCCTTTGATGGTAATGGGGAAAAAAATCCAACATTTAGATGATTCTAAATTCACAAAATGTCAGAATGTAATTGTTTTGTGATGTTTTTAAGTGACCAAAATCTTGCACACTGCACCTTTAAACAACGTCCATACACTTCTCATCCTCTCCTTCCAGCCGTCACGGCGGATACATATCCGGTGTGGACGTCAGCCACGGCCAGTTCTATTCTAACTCAAATAAGTGCTACTTGGCAGCTTGAAGGACTCTTTAGTGCACGTATATGTCCTTGTAAGGGGAAATCTTAAAGATAGACATCGGCCATCTGGGGAAGTGTGAGAGGTACAGAGTTTTTGTCTTTTTTCGCCTGAGACGAATCCTTCTCCTGCTCATGTACAAGCGCAAGGCGAAGCTATGAGAGATAATGGATTTTTATTTTAGCTGCTGAGGCTTTCACCACGGTGTTACAAGAATATACTTAATTCAAAGGGACACTAAAATAACCTCATAGATGTAGGTTTGCAATATATATATATATTAAAAAGTATATATCACCAAGTGTAATTAGAGATTTGACATTGTGCTTCATTGAAACTGCTTCGGGATATGTTTAAAAATCTGGTCTCCCATTTATTCTTGGGTTAAGATCCAAAAGGTCTCTCTCGCTCTCTCTCTCCCCTCTCTCTCTCTCTCTCTCTTGCTCTCTCTCCCTATTTTCTAATGAAATTTAAATCACCAACTCCTCCCGGATGCAGAAACACCTTCTTTTTTTCCCCTCTGATGATGATAAAGGAAGAAGCAGTCACGGGATGTCTGGCCTCTTTCAAGTGGCTCTGCACAAGATTTCTGACACCTTATCTCTTAATGGAGCTCCTGCACTCACTCTCCTCTTTTCTACAGTGTGATGAAATCATCCATCACATCTGTTGTTCTACACTTAATGAGCATTTGCATGTCTACAGTCTTACAAAAAAAACACTCCAGTATTTCTCATATACTGTCATTTAAGTCTGCAGGCATTGAGGATCGGAAATGAATGCCATTATCGCTGGTTTAGCATGTGATCCCAGTGAATGCTGAGAGTGAGGTTCTGACATGAGAGCTTCATCTGTTGTTCCCAGAGAGCTGCCAGATTATTATTATTTTTGTTTCCTTTACATCTTCTGATCTCGAGCTTTGCTATGGGGCCGAAAAACATTGTGCACGTGCATCAGTCCTGACTGTGTGTTGACGTTGTGAAAGTTGACATATCAGGGACTTAAACGAACACCTCACTGCAGTTTAACAGGATAAGACGCAGCAGGGTAGTCGTTGTTAAATTGTTGGTTTGTATGTTTGAGAACATATTTCATTAAAAACCAACAGTTTCATCCAGGTAATCCCGGATCAAGCAGGAGAGATCAAGTTTTGATCAAATAAAAGCCTTTTGAATTTGGAGGAGAAGGGATTTTTTTGTTTCTCTAGGCCGTTTTTTTTATTTAGTTTTCATACATTTCTCTGGAAATGAATTATCCATTGCATAGAAGCTATTACTTATCATGGTGCTTTGGCCTTTGAGGACATATTGTAAAAACATGGAGGTGCAGCATGGCGCGTAAAGGCACTGCAGTCGCTTGTTTACATGTTTGGTTACCAAACTTAGCATCAGGATTCGGCAACATGACAAAGGTAAATTCTCCATTTTGCACTTTTGGTTTCCACAAACTTCAGAGGTAAATAAATATCTGCCAGCTCGGCTGGAAGCAGCAGTTGGCACCTGAAAATTAGATTAACAAGAACAGTGAGAGTGAAACCCGATGCTAAAGCTCTGGGCTCTGAAATTGAAAGAGGCTCAAATGTATCATAGGAGACGGTGGAGTCAGGAGATGTTTTTATCCTTGTCAGTTTGTTGGAATTATTCGTAAATACAAATACACAGAAAGTACCGAATGCATTATTAGAATCACATCATTCACAACTGACTAACTTCTGACAATGATCTGGGCCTGGGTGGATATGGTGTTGTGAAAATTCCCCTCCAGGCGTTACATACGTTTCATTTTTGCAAGTCCGACTAAAACAACAGCTTGTTTTTGTTACAATATTGCGGAACAACTTCAAATAATAGAGTAAATGGTTCTTTAGAAACATGTTATCGTAGAAAATGCAAAATTTCAGAAATGTCAAAGATATACAGTTAGATTTCATTGCATTGTAGTATTTGCAAGGGACACACTTGTGAAGTGATTACTATTCTCTCTTAAACCAGCGTATTTACAATGTGAGCTGAACGTCCGAGACCACCCTCTGCTGAAAACCATACCTTGAGATCTGTGTGAACTGTTGTTGAGGCGACTGTGATGCACCTGATCTCCGCGTTCCTCCAGAGAGCAATGTCACCACCCTCTATTTCTCACAGTGTTTGTGTTTCTACTCAAACAATATTCATTTAATGGGAATGTATTAGAGGTAACGCTGCAGCACATTACTTATTTATTTTTTTTCTATTTCTTTTCTTTTCCCTCTCCAAACAGTCCATTTGTATATTATGTACTAATTTTGCCTCAAATAGATCCTAAGTGTTTTCGGTCTGAGAGGTAAGCAGACAGAGAAGCGATAAGTGCTATCTCAGAATGACAAAAAAAAAAAAAAACAGCAGCAGATTTCTCAAGGTGCCATGGCAACAGAGCATTCGTAAGAATTTTGACGAGAACAGCATGCAAATAGAGGCTGATTACGAGGAAGACAATTTGTTGCCGCGATTGCAAGAGCAACCGCGTCTGATTACAAATACTAAAGCGGTGTGTTGTATTGTGTATTGGGGAGCGCTGTGGGAAAACACTGTTCCTCCCGGTCCTGTCGCAGCTCTCCATTCAGAAGGCGAGCGAGAGCGGCGGGAGCATCTTAGCGCGGAGATGAAGGGCGAAGTCTGCGTTAGCGACGAGGCTTGTTTAGCAGCTCAAGCGTTGGCATAGTGATGGGAGGGGGACGCAACTCTGACTGACAGAGCTGTGGAATAAGCACCAGGCATGTAGTGAGCGAAGACGTTTGTTTTTTTGTTTTTTGTTTTTTTTTTATCAGAGAAACTCATTTTCAAATGGTACAAACGGAAGTGGCAATCAACGCATGCAATGCACCTGTCCATCCTCTGCGTCTATTCTCACCTCCCAATCTCACTCGCCGGCGCTCAACAAACACGCCACCACCCTGACAAACATAATCACTCTCACGGCACAGATTCACGGAGCATCTGTCAGTGGGGGAGACGCTGCACACACATTCACTTAAACACCTTTTTTTTTGTGCTGAATACACAAGCTGCACATTATTAGGTGATGATTGTTCTGTTAAAGTCCCCTGTCATCATCAGCAGCAGCAGCAGCAGCAGCAGCAGCAGCAGCAGCAGCAGCAGCAGAGGCACCCAGGCTCTGCCAGACTTCACAGACATATGCGTATGCACTTCATTTGCCAGGCAGGAAACTCGAACTCAAAGGGAATCACTGATGACATGCCGCTGGAATGAATATTCATGTCACATGTTATGCGCGGGAATCCTGGAGTGACGTGAGGTTTCAATCAGTCAAATATGTTTTGAATCTTGATGAAACATTCTAAACTTAGGGAGCTCATTTTCACATGTACAACATCACCAGTTCACTCAATCAACACTTTTGTCGTTTGAGAAATGTGCATATGGTCCAACAGCTTTGAAAAAGAAATGACAATCCAATTATAACATATAAATCTTTCATCTTTAAGCTGAACATTAGCGCCGTAATTGCTGGTGACAAATTGTGTCCATCACTGTTGCAGCTCGAGCCGAGCACTTCAAGGTCCGTGATGTAAAACACTGACTCCTTTTTCGCTGTGTAGAATCCAAACAGGAATTAGTCATGCAGCTTAGCACTGTGCCATTGTTGCCGAAGTTAAAGACAGTGTGAACGCGGAGTCTGAAGTGTTAAAGCATCCATTCTCTCCCTCCAGTCAAAAAGTCATCTCGTCAAAATGACAGCATCCAATCGCCGCGTTGCCCCGATCGCCCCGGGGATGAAGTGATTTCAGCCGGAGAGTGAGTGAATGGGTGTCTGACTGGATGGCTGCTATTGTACGAGTCCATGTAGGCGAGTTTCAAGGTTCCACGTCAGGGTTTTATGCCGCAGAGTGTTCGGGTTCAGTGCATGTGGGCAATAGAGGCGACCAAGGCCGCGACGAAAGGTGGGTGCCACTAACGCGCGGCGGAACGGTGGCGGTGACTCAAGGCCCATCCCGAGCACAGAGGCACCACAGAGCGACCCTCAACTCCTCCGCTCGGGCCGACTGGGATAGATTGTGTTATCGGCACGGACAGGGAGGCTAAATCACTGGTTGAGTAAAGGTTAGAGCCACTGGTCTGTTACTTCACCCGCGAGCACAGGCAGGTGAATGTCAAAGCAGCTTCAATCACAAGGGGACACTCTGGGGGTGGAGTGTGAGTCAACCCCCAGGGCAGTTGCTGATTTATGCATTACTTGTGTTCAGTGGGGCGAAGCCAAGCTGTTCACTGATGAGTGGGTGTGGAACCATTCCACCAAATACACGATTCGGATCAGGCCTGGATTAATGGGACAGGTGATTTTGGTGAATTACACGTGTTACTGTGCCAAGTTCTGTTTCACGGGAAGGAAGATGCTCGTTTGTGAGAGATGAAATCCGCCCGTCCATCTTCCTGTAAAGTAAAGAGAGTTGAGGGTATTTAGAGAGAGGAGGAAGTGTAGCGATGGAGGGATGGGTGGATGGATGAATTGGTGGATGGATGTAAGGATGGATGAATGGATGGATGAGTGGATGGAGGGATGGGTGTAAGGATGAATGGACAGGTGGGTGGGTGTTTGGATGGGTGGGTGGGTGGGTGGTTGATGGGATGATGAATGGATAGCAGATTGGATGGGTGGATGCATGAATGGATGGATAGATGGCTAAGTGAATGTCAGGATGGATGGATGGGTGGAGGAATGGATGGGTTGGTGGATAGATCGATAGATGGAAGAATGGATGGGTGGATTGATGGATGGAAGAATGGATGGATGGACAGGTCGATGGATGGAAGAATGGACGGGTGGATTGATGGAGGGAAGAATGGATGGTTAAGTGGATGTAAGGATGGATGGATGGATGGATGGAAGACATTTTGGTTACATCACTTTGACACATCCACGGTAAATAAAGATGTACTGTGGGTACTTGGCTGTGTTTTGAGTATTTTCTGTGATGGTCTGGATAGAATGTGAGTATCTGCAGTGTATTTGTGTAGGTTGTGTTCTGGATGTGGTGTGAGTGTTTGGTTGCTGTTAAAAAGGAACGGGTGTGCTGTATATTGCTGAGTTGGTATCACGTTCTACTTGCCCATGCACATATTATTTTGTCAAATCGATCTTTGGCAGGTTCACTAACGAGATGCCCATCTCCCCCTTTCTGTGAGCCAACTGAGCAGGATTCTTTATCCCATGTTGCCCCTGACAACAGGTGCTGGGAGAGAAAGTGCTGTAAATACTGTACAGTGTGTACATGAATGGGTGGATGTGTATATGATCGCGGGAATGGCAAAACTGAACTGTGAAGTGCTTTTCAGTTGCAATCAAGACAAGAAAAGCGTGACGTGTATACACCAGACCATTTCCATGCTTTCCAAAATGGCAGCACGATGGGCTCTTAGTGCTTCACATTCAACCTCTAACATCTTAAAAGCAGCACCTTAATCGGCGACATGCTGCCCTCTTTGGAAGTAGTTGAGGGTTCTGTATTTCATATATATATATATATATATATATATATATAAACGTATAAAGCTTCTGACCACTTGATATGTGGAGAACCTGTTCCTCCCCAACACTCGTTCCTTCCATTTGTATTTGTGCCAGCCAGCACTTTGTTTCCGTTTGCATTTTAAATGTTGGAGGAAATTGACGCAGAAAAGAGGGATGTGAAAACGACAAGGATAATCATGACAAATCTCTTCCACAGGCACTCATCTACATCTTGTAAAGACTAAACCTCCTGGGCCAGACCCAAAATCGCTGTCTTTTTTTTTTTTTTGTGATGGTCTTTTGGCACATGGCTGCAAAGCCTCCAGGTGGTGATCGCTGAGTCGTGTATCACCTGCTGCCTCAAAATGCTTTAAGTGGTGACTCACTCCCACTGAACATGATCAAAAACAAACATTCCTGTTTGCAAATGTTGCTTTGAGTGAATGTTTCACGTCAGAAAAAAGGGGCCATGCACATGCTCACCCATTCATTCAGTTCTATATTGCCCATGTTGCACATTTCCCCCCGACTGTGCAGGTGTTACATGTTAATCTCCTGCAGATGCGATAGCACAGAGTATTTGGTAAGAATCACTGGATGTGATTCAAATATAATTTCCCAATGATGCTGTATTTAATTGCCTTCAGGCTTGACACCAATTTCTCCTTCTGCATTTCCTTTAGGCCGCAGCAGAGAAATAAAATTGTGAATACACAATGTCTTGTTTCCACCTGGCACTTAGAGCTGATCTGGGACTTGGCTAATTGAGACTATGCGTGATTCCATTAGTACAGCTGTCCAACGGGGAGGCAGCCTGTTCAGGCTTCCCCCGGAAAACTGTATCTGCCATTAAAACGCCCTCCGAGCAGGAAACCCTATCGAATATTATGGGGATTCGAGCTCCGTCCTCGTTCTCATGGGGCACGCCTCTGTTTAGGGACCTCACAATGTGCTTTCGAGAGCAGCTGTTCAGCCTCCACGCTCGTCATTTAATAGCGGAGCAGATGAACTCGCGGGGCGACTGCGGCGACACTGTTTCTGCTCCACATTGACAAGCCTTTATCCATAAATCCCACAGTTGGACGACAGAGCTTCAGGTCAAACAGATGTTGTGCCCGTTCCACACATGAGTCAAGCATTTTCACAGGAAGAGGAAAAGAGAGAGAGAGAGAGAGAGAGAGAGAGAGAGAGAGAGAGAGAGAGAGAGAGAGAGAGAGAGAGAGAGAGAGAGAGAGAGAGAGAGAGAGAGAGAGAGAGAGAGAGAGAGAGAGAGAGAGAGAGAGAGAGAGAGAGAGAGAGAGAGAGAGAGAGAGAGCGCGCACGCGCTGGGTGTTCGGAACCTGCAGCTCTGAAACTTCAATAGATAAACCGACTCTCCCCCGCGTTTTGGCCTATGGCTGCTCCCCCCCCCCCCACTCCCCTCTGTCCTCCCACTGTCATTCCGAGCAGCCTTGTGATAGAGTCTGTTTGGTGTGATACCCCATTAATTTCCCCCGTGGCTGATCATTCAATATTCAATGGCTATAGTATTATGCGGCACCAGCTATGGATCAAGCCACTGAGGCTGCTCTCCCTGACCAATATCAGCAGAACTCAATCTCTGCCGGGGGATTATGCAGATCAACCCCAGAGAATAAAAGCCCTGCCTGTGTCACTCATATTTGTCCTGCATTGATAAAACACGGGGCCGGGCCTTATCGTGGCCATATTACAGGCTATGAAATACACGAGCTGTGACACATTTTAATGGGCCGATCTTTCTCTGCGCATATGTTTAGCGGCATGGCATCTTTACGACGCGCTAAATGTTCCATTAAATCCTCCTCACGGAGCTCACGTAGACATGTACTCATCAGTCTGTAAACTCTGCCGGTGTTTTCATAAATGTCTGTGAAAACGGCTGCTGGTGCTGCAACAGTCTGAGAAACATTTTTTTTATACGTACAAAAAAAAAAAAAAAGATATTGCGTTTGGGTGAGTGCTGACAGATTGATGTCTTAATATATGCCGTTCAGAGAAACAAGTCAAACTGCGTAGTGCTGCGAGAAAAAGGGAGTGTGAATGGCTTTAAGGACTCATGCTTGTTAGTGCCTTTAACTGGATACAGTCGGCAGTGAACGGCGGCAGTGTAAGGCATGAGGGGGAAGATCAATCGGTGTCTAATCCGGTTTTGGAGACTCTATTGAGCCATTCAATCCGTCAATGACAGCTGAGACGGCGTGGAATGTTTCCATGTCGCATGACTGTGCTGTACCTGTGATACACGCATACATGGCAAATGATAAGAAAAGATCAAACGCTTTGTATAAACATTCAAAGGACGACTTGAAAGGAAGAATGACGACAGGCTCACTGTGTTGGATTCAATGGCATCTCAAGGTATAGTTCGATATTGCAGCCTGGTGCAAATCCTCAGCCTTTGAATCACCCCCCCATCCACATGTCAAGGGAAAAGCCTCACACCATCTAAAAACCAAGCGGCATCCTCTGGGGTTGAGGAAGTGGAAAAACGTGCAGTTCACCGGGTGGCCACTTGAGACTTGCTCTGAAAGCGAGTCAATCCCCGTAGACTCTCAATGATAACTGATAGACCAGATACAGCGTGTAATACTGTTACACTACATATACGTAATCCTGAATTATTCATATTACCATTAGCAGACAGACCTTTTCTATTCTTCTTCTTCTTCGGTTTAGATTATTATAAAGTAATCAAAAGAAAATAATGAATAGAATTGTCCGTGTCTGCCAGTAGAACATCTACATCCCACACACTGTATCTGGAACATGTAGTTTTCCAATTAACTAGGTAAATGAATTGCCTCAGTGTTGCACAGCTATTGTCCTTACCCACAAACGAGGTGTTCCAGTACATAACGGCAGCGGGTGTTCTCCGCACTGGGTGACTAAGGTAGGAAGTATTTTAATGCCGCTCAGCAGATATTCTAATGAATGGCGACATATCGCGCAGCCGCACGGCGCTGACGTCCTAAATGTCCTTTAGATGCCACGAGTGGAAACAAATGCACAATATTTCATACTTTAGCGAGACGGCATCTGCTTTGAAGAACAACTGCAGCGTCTTTCTTTTTCCTCAAAATGCCTGAAAAACATGCACGAGGCGAAAACCCTGTAACATGCCAATTAACAAATGTATCGCTGTGAGCGGCAAGGGAGGACACGGCGCGATGGTGGTGCAGTGGTTGGCACGGTAACTGGCAGGAACAAGGACCTTTCTGCATGCGGGTTTTCTCTGCCACAGCGTAAAGACACGATTGCCGTTCGGGTCGATTGGAGACTTTTTAAATTAGGGTCATGACTGTAAACGTTTGTTTCTATATGTGGACCCAGTGATATCCTGCAGCCCCGCTCGTCTCTCGCCAAATGTCAGCTGCGATTAGCTCCCGCCTCGACTCGACCCTGGCAGGATAAGCGATATAAAGGATGGATGGATGGATGATGTCGCACCAGATCAGGATGGATGGATGCATTGACAAAATGTCACTGTTGTATGTTGTTAGGGGTTTTTTTTCTCAGCAAGAAAATAGAAATAGGGTGTTTAAGATTTGGTGACATCTAGAGGTGAGGCTGTATGTTGTATCCATCACCTCACCCTCACCCGTCTGAGCCTGCGGGAGAACCTGCGATAGATTTCAGTTGTCATTAAAACTCAGAAGTTGTTTAGTATGTCCACCTTTGCTACTTTGAAAACATGGCGGCCTCCAAAGAGTGGACCCCCCCCCTCCAAACATTTACGTGATTATAAATGCATGAAAATGTCAGAATCTAATTGTTATGGTGACATTTTTAGAAGTGACACAAATGAGCACAAATACACTGCACCTTCAAACAGATGATTATTTGAATAACTTGTTGAACCAGCAGATGAGGTTGATTTCAATGAGGTCTTGTTGAGTCAACCAATGCATGTTTTCCCCAAAGCACTTTATCTGTGTTTAATGAGTTAAACACAATATGTCATGGTTAAGGGTCTTTTGTGTCTCACAGTAGTTTTACACCTGACACGCAGAGTCAAGGTGCTGAGTCGCTCTCGCTGTCTGACATTCATCCATAATTTGATTCAGATCTAACTTTCATTCTAATGAGACGTTATTCATCAGAGGTTCATCTGAGGATCGCTGCCTTTGCATCTCTATCCATGTTACTGAGCTGCTGCTGCTGCTGCTGCTGCTGCTGCTGCTGCTGCTGCTGCGGCAGTAGCCCTGCACTTGGCAAAACAACGGGCTCAAGGTCTGGCAGGCACATGTGGCACTGACATCAATTCCACATCTTATCTGGGAGAACTGAGGGATTGTTTCTGAACTCATACAGAGGCTGGAACAGTTGTTACAAAAAGCTGTTTACCTCCACAGAGAGAGCTCGAGGGCTGAAGTGGGAAAAGAAAGAATAAGATTGAAGAGGAAAGCGGAGATACGGGCTGTCGAATAAGCTCATATCTGAGGGAGTGAGGTATGAAGAGATGGAGTCGAACAGCTCCACCTGACCTTGTTTACACTTCAACTCCACAGAACCACGACATGTTGAAATTCTCTCCGTTGCTGTGTTCTTCATGTGGCATGATTAGAAATGACACGTGGTAAAGCCTCATTGGGGAGCAGGATTGTGTGTGGTTGGTGACAGGGAACCTCTCGATTGATTCATGAAATTTCATATATATATATATATATATGTATATATATATATATTTCTTTTCTTTTTTTTTTTACAGATTACTCAACACAAGTCTGATTTAATAAAAGAAGGATTAGTACAGTCATATGCGACTGCAGTTGACCCACTTGCTCATCTTTTGTTCGGCACCCGGAATTCAGTGTCGTTTCATCTGCACTGGCAGTAATCACAGACTCACTCCAACACAATACGACTTATTGAGACAAGTTTGGAAACACAGCGCTCGCTGCATTTCAAGATCTCCACAGAGAAAGAGTGACTCACTGCCCTGGTATGGGCGGTGTGAGAGAAATAACATCAGATCCGGTGCAACATTGGAACAACAGCTCAGTCTGTGTCTCTCTCTCTCTCTCTCTCTCTCTCTCTCTCTCTCTGAAACATGGAAATGTTTCTAAGTGTTGGAGCATGTTCTTTCTCAGCAGTAAAAAGGCATTTTAATGGCTTTGTGTTTGTAATTTGTTTTAGCGCGGTGTAAAAGACTGAAAATGAAGAAACAGCTGGTGTGGCCCTGAGGTAACTCAGTCCTTCCACCACCACTTCTCACGCTTTACTGTTATGCACAGCTGCACCATGTCGTTTTTTTTCCCCTGTTTCAAGACATGGACAGAAATTCAATAAGAAAAACAATCCAAGGTGGAATGGTATTTACGATTTGGATGAAAACTGCTATTATATAAATAATGGTTTTAGGTCGTGTTTTCATCTGAATGTATATGTAACGTGGTTTTATCGACTGAGCCCTTTATATTTACATTTAGCGCCTATGCTTTAAAAACAGAGGCTGATGTGTTACAGATGTTGGTGTTTAGGTTGACGTACTGATTCACCAGACCTCAGCTAGTGTTGAAAGTTGTTTTGGATAAAACCGTCTGCTAAGTGAATCGTAGAAGTGCAAAGATGATTTGAATATTATGCCAAAATAAAGTGATGAATTTACAACAACAATTTAAAAGTAGGAATCACACATTTACAGGGGAGAAAAAACTGACAAGATACTCAGAACTTCCTCTATTGCCCCTGGGTAAAATTAAATGGGAAATCCAATTTTCTCAGTGTGATTTCACTTTCTACACAACTCTTAGTATAATTAATTTTATTTGATTCTCGTTTGTGTATTTTGCCAAATCACAACACACATGATCTCAAAGTACTTAAAGGTGCAGCGTGTACGATTTAGTGACATCTAGTGGTGAAGTTGCATGTTGTATCCATCACCTCATCCTTACCCTTCCACACATGTAGTAGAACTAATGATAACCCTCAACTGTCTCTAAAACACAAAAGATGGTTACAGTATGTCCACTCTGGGCTTCTGCAAAAACATGGCGGCCCCCGAAGAGAGGACCCGCTCCTCGTGTAAATACACAATAATGGGCTCCTTTAAGGATAATGGGAACACAAATAGATTTAGGTGATTACGAAAATGTCTGTACACAATTGTTTTGTCATATTTTTTGAGACAACAATGACCAAACTCTTACACACTGCACCTTTAACATGACTTTGGACCAATAGTTCACTTGAATGAGCTCACTTCCCCTGCCCTGTCAGTCAGTTCATTCGCCCTGTCAACAGACCATCATCCCGCTCGGCTGAAAGCTCCCTCCTCTCCTCCCTCACCTGCCAGAACCTTCATCTCCCCGATAAATCAGCGTGGTATCGCCTTTCGCTGTGCTCTGCATTCAGGCTCCATCTGCTCCGACGCAGCAGCTGCACAGTCATGAGGATTTCCTCATTACTTAAACCAACTGCAAAGTGCTATAATTTCATTGTCATCCCATACAAGTAGCTGCGTGAATTTGCAGAAATGAAATTCATGGAAAGATTTCCCTCGCATATGTCCCACTTTCGACTCCTCACATCAAACCCATGACTCTCATAATCGAGTCTGACAGAACCGACGACCTCTCTGATCCCCAATCGATCCAACTATTCATATTTGAGAAATCCGTCCCTGTTAGTTCCAGTCATTTCACTCCTGTGCTGTTCTAAAAGTTATTAACTATCATTTGAACGATCCCGACAAAGCTCACTGCGTGAATTCAAATCACAGCCACTGCAATTTAGTCAAGGATATTAATTTGCTGGTGAATTGGCAGCATCTATTTGAGCTTCGCTCCTGCCAACAACGCTAAAAACATGGCTGGTCGTCAATGAGCCATAAGCCAAAAAAACACTCGAGATATTCTTTCAGCCTCCTCCCTCCAGTGTGAGATCGATGACAGCCTTCATGTCACCCAGCCACGGCACAAAGAGAGCAGGGTGTATCTGTGAGCATTCGCCGGATATAATGCCACCACTTTAGTTATTTGTTTTAATTATATACACAAGTTCGGGAATGAAATGTTCCGTCTTCAGATGCTATTCAAACACTTTAGCCGCTGAGAGTCTTCAGAGAGGTGATTCGGAGGTAAATGAATCATAATTACTTCCAATTTGCTGCTCACGCTGGTTCAAACAAGAACACGGCGAGCTCTCTGCCTCCATCGCTTCCGAGACCTCGCGGTGAGATTCGCAAAAACATGCGGGGAACCTTTTTTAGAATCTATGCACTTCAGCGATTCAGCAATAACGGTGGATCCAGTTTGTTCATAATGGTGTTAACTCTGCAGTTTCACTCACATCTCATTTACAATAGCTGGTCTGTAAATTATAATCTATTATATGATTATTATGTTCTTATAGGAGACATTAGTTGTTAAAAACTGTCAATATACAGATTTGTATTTAAAGGTGCAGTGTGGAAGATTTTGGTCATTTTTGTTCACTTCAAAAAATATTATCTAACAAATACACTTAAATGAGCCCATTAATGTATATAAACAGGAGGAGGGGGTCCTCTCTGCGGGGGCAGCCATTTTTTTACCGTAGCCCAGAGTGGACGAACGAAACATCTTTTGAGTTTTAATGACCACTGAAGTCGACCACATGTTCTCCTCCATGCTCAGAAGGGTGAGGGTGAGGTGATGGATATAACACGCAACTTCACCTCTAGAGGTCACCAAATCTTACACACTGCACCTTTAAAATAGCCGACTTATTGTTCAATAGCTGTGATGAGAGTGTGCTATTACATATTTCATATCATTACTATATTGACAGAATATGATGATGTTGACACAATATGAGAAAATATGTTGTATTTATGTCGTATTTACAAAGATCCACCCGTCACTGTGAGGTGTTAACACAATCCACTTCCACAGCGATTGACCTCTGACCCCTGTTTCCTTATTCAAACTTCCGCCGGCTCCACTTTCTTCACCTCTCTTTGCAAATAGCAGAAGAGCCAAGGATTTTCTAGCAGCTGCACCGCTGGTGAGATTCTGCCACAAAGCCACTATGCAAACAGTTGCAGGTATTTGCAGAGGAGGTCAGTGGTGTCCTCCAGTCAGCCGCTGTACTTTGAGATATTATTTTGCTTTCGCTGCAGTACAGAGAGACAGAAGAAAATCAACTTTCAAGCCCTCCATATTTATGTGACAGCTTTCCTCATGACTCTCCATTAAGATCAACATTCTACACAAACTTCGGCAAGACATTTTCTATGAACTGAATCAGTGGTTTCCAGTTTTGCCTCATAGGTCCTACGAAAATAAATCAGTAGTCTGGGTCAAACGCATAGTGATTTCTGTCTCAGCACATCTCACATACTTTCAGAGTCGAGCCTCCAACCGATATCTCAAAAAGCCTCAAAGATGAGAGAGTGTGTTTCATGCATCACAGAATTTTTTCCCCATCAAAACAGGCAGAGACAATTCTGTGACACAAAAGTCAAACATGGCAGCATTGAGGCATCAAAACAAAAACTGGAGCAGGGATGTTTGTATTTGAGTTCTCTCCAGAGCTGGGTTTAGCTATTTTGGTGCCTTAGGTGGTATTGTGGTTTGGCGCCCCCACCCCCCTTCCCCACAACAGCAGGCGTATGTTGTGGCCCCCAAACGAAAATGAGGTTGACACCTTGATGTAGTAGAACCTATGAAAGCCTTTAGTCATCATTAAAAGTCAGAGTATTCAATTTGTTCATTCTGGGCTACAGTAAATTTTCATTTTAGTTCCGACAATAAAAATGGAAATTGCACCTGAAGTGCATAAGCCATCTTTCAATATGAAATATCAAACCTCGGGTACTTTTCTTTGCTACGAGGATTTGATGAAATCCATGCAGGACTAACTGCTGTACTTAAATTACTCATGTATCAGCTGATGTAGTAGTATGAGATGTTTCGTCTCTGTTAGGGTTTGAGACATGAGCATACGCTGCTCTTGTATGTGCAAAACAACAAGTGGATGCATTTTTCATACATCCAGCCCCAGTGGTGCAGCGTGCCTGGGATGTAAAAATATAGCACAGTGCGCAAATAGATATTTCTCAGCCAGTTTACACTTGAACCCGAGGAGGACATGAGAGTCCCCACTTGGAACAAGTAGCATTAAATTAGACAGGTTACATAAAGACAAGAGGCTTACGTGTGTGTGTGTGTGTGTGTGTGTGTGTGTGTGTGCGTATGTGTGTGTGAGAGGGGGGGGGGGGGGGGGGAAGGAAAATTGTCATTTAAATGCATACGATGTATTTTAATCATCTCTTTGGAATTTTATTTATACCTTTCTTCTTCTTT
>JAFBJT010002123.1:20061-46481 GCA_016785325.1 Chascanopsetta lugubris
TTGAGAGTGAGCCAGACATTCCTAACCAGATCGCCGCCCAGACACCCAGCAGCAGCAGCAGCCAGTCAGCAACGAATTCCAGAATAGCAGCACTGTCGCTAAAAATAGTCATCTGGACAGGAGCGAGGGATGGAGGGCTGGGTGGAAGCAGAGCAGCAGCAGGAGGAGGAGAGGCGGGGTGATAGAGGAGTGGAACTTTAGCAGGAAAGGAGGGTGTTTTATTCCATTCCATCTCCAGTCACAATGTTATCACAGCGGTGCAGAGGAAGAAAGGTCCTGCAGGGGAACCTGCATGAGTGCTATTCCGAGAGGGGAACTCATAAAAGTTGTGCGCATGCGACGGTACCGGCGCATTTGAGCAAATGTGCAAAAGCTCGGAGACAACGTTATTGCTAAAACAACGTGTCGGCTAACCCGGGGAACACTTGCTCCACTGTACTCAGGACTTTTCCTCAGGGCCCCAGCCTCGTGTTTATTTTTCCTGCAAGGAACCGGTGATCGGTTTACAGCAGCCGCCCCTGAAACCTTTGGCGTGGAACATCCTGCCAGACATGCCACTGCAGTGCTAGCTCCACCAAAGATCTTCTACTACTGCCCCCCTTTTTGCTCCATTTGCAAAATATCCGTTTTCGAGGCGCAGGTCCGTTCCTCGGCTTTCATGTCCCAGATCCAATGCAGCCCACTTGAGGCCTCCTTTTCAAGTCTCAAGCTAAAAGTAGAGAAGAGCCTGTGCGCCCCAACATTATGCAGACTTCCATGGCCGCCAGGCATAAAGAATCGAGGTCACGCCAAAGGACCGGATGGGGCGCAAAGGGAGGAGGGGTTTTTTGAATGTGTACATCAATGCAGCCTACCTTCCACCTCCAGGGGCAACCTTCTGCATATGCAGGGAGAGGGTGGGAGGGCGGGGGCAGTTCAGAGGGTGTAGCAGCTGGACTTTATTTAAAGGTCAAAAAGTGAAGCAGAAATTGTTCTGAAGACATAAAAAAAATCCCTTTGAAACTCGGATCATATCAGTGTCAGGAGTTCAGAGGACTTTGAGAGGTGCACCATCTGCACAGGCTTTAGCAGCGATTGACTGACAATTGATTACAGCGCAAGCACCGAAGTTTTCGCAATTGCCCTTTAATTGTGCATCAGCGTGTTGTATTCGATCAACTGACTTGAATTTGAGTCCTAATGAAAAGAGCCATGGGTAATTATGTTGTTCCTTTTCGAAGAACTCTAATGATTGATCCAATTTTCTGTTATTCGACAAAAATGAATATTGATGTCAGAGGAACTTATAAATAGATGGCTTAGAGACATGCTCGCAATTTTAGATTTTGGGGGGATAAGAGTTTCAATGTGTGATGGAAGAAACATGCACCATGTACTGTCGAGGCTTTCCAAGGTCTGGCAAAGCAGGGGTGCTGTCCTACTCATCAGCACCTAATCCCCCAAAAGACATGCAGGGCTTCCAGCTGCACGCCCCCCCCCCCTCCCACCTTTCTCCTTCAATACTGGAGAAATGTGGATCAAATTAACCTGGCGGCAGTGGCGGCAGTGGCGGCGACGGCAGCGGTGTTGGCGTCACCAATGTATTCTCTCGACAATCCGTTGACTCTCCAAGTCCTGAAAACGGACAATCTTGAGCCGTGTTCTCTGCTCTGCTTCGTCTGCTGCCGTTTGTTTGACTCTTGTTTGACTCTGTCAGTTTCCCCGTGACAAAGAAATTGCTTGTCTCCAGAGGATAGACCAAAAATATGTCGTAGTTGTAATCACCAACAGGTGTGTGGGGGTCATTAAAAACAATACCAAACATCAGGTGAACCTCCACTTACAGTACCTGTTGGTTTTGGCACGTGATGTCTCATTAAGGTTCAGGCATGTGGGCTCTTGATTGGGAAAGCAGTTTGCTTCAGTGGGACTGGAGCTGTCAATCAACCCTCTCTGGGTGCCTCTGGTTCAGACTGCGGGACACAGGCCCCTTTTCTTCTGTGGTATGAGAGCACTCAGAGATGTTTGTAGTTTTACCCTGAGAGGAACGACTGGGGTCAGGCAATGGTGGAAAAAGTAGCACAGTTCCCAGAGTATCACAGTGACGATACTGTCGTTAATGCTATTAGCTGGTCGGCGAATGCCAAAGAACGTGGGGGTTTGTTTAGTTGACATGATGTCATTGTGAAGCTTGTTGGTTTAGTTCTCTCTTTAGTTGGTCTGTTTATCTGCGAACTCTAGTCAAACAAAACCAAAGACGAGTAAGAAGACTCACTATCAGAATCATAGTGTATATGTAAGAAAAAGAAATGAGGCCAAAGCTCTCTGATCGCCCTCTAGAGGATGGCTTTAGTATAGGCCATATATCCGACCACTACCATGTTTGTGGGCAGTGCAAATGAAAAAGTAATAGCTGCCCATTTGTCTAAAAAAACATTCTCATAGATGTTTATATAAGAAAAACGTGTCGCTCACAGGGTGGCCACATGGGGCGAGTCAATCCCCATAGACTCCCATGTTAAAATGGCCTAACTTTTTCCCCTGACTTCTTTCTGACGCAATTATTTTCATTCTATCGGGGTTTGAATGGAGCATAATTTAGGGCATTGCCTCTTAAGTTACACCTGGCCACGTTCTTTGGATGTAGTAACAGCACTATGAGCCTACCCCAGCTCTATCTATGCTCTGCCACTTTTCCCATTTTTGGATGAACCAGGAAATAGGAGGAGTTAGACATCTGCAAGATAATTGATGGGTGACTCCGCCCTCTACGAACCTCATAAACACTCTGCAGAAACCTATGGGTGACGTCCGTCTTCATATACTGTATCTGTATATGTATATATTGATACTGTGAGCCCAGTTCAAGATTTCCCCGGACTTATTCGGTTCAAGATGGCCGCACTAGCAGGATGTTTTTGGCTTCATATTTGAAAAGTGGAAGGAAGTGGAGACACATCATCTGTCTGGATTTACAGGCTATTATTATGCACTAGGATCAGTCTCTGTCTGGCCTCATTTCCTCAATCTATCTTGTTCCTTTGATAAATTCCAACATGTCCGCCATGGATCAATGACACTACACTCAACACAAAACTCCCTTGGTAACTAAAACAACAACAGAGTTGTGGTCAAGCTGAGGATCTATCCCTTTAATGTGTGCACATCTCCATCTAATGAGCCTGACAGGGCTGCATGAAGAATGAAATCAAAGTGGTGCCATTGACCACACTCTGGACATCAACGTGAGTCCATGTATGGGAGCTGACAGTGGAGAACTGGAATGATACGAAATCCTTCTGTGGATGCTTTTGTGTTTTCACTACAACAACTGGAGCCGGGGTCTGTGAGGAACAGCCCACAGCCAATGGCTTTTTAATGTCTGAAGACAGACTTTGGGTGGAGTATCAGTTAATTTCACTTTAACTACAGTAGCTGGGACTGTGTGGAAACATTGGCTAATTTCAGGGGCCAAATTATTTCTTTCAAACAAACCACAAACTTCAAGTGTTTTCTAGTATCTCACGGTTCTGACTACGTTGTGCCCATTTTGTCGATATAGAACTCTCGGTGCATCCATGTAGGTTTTTGGGTCACACATGTTCAAACAGGGAAAAAAGAAAATGGGACAACCTCTCCAATTATAGTTCATCTGCACATGTTCTGCTGTAATAAGAGCAGCAGTGGAAAGTGGGAGCAGTTTATCTAATTCAACCACTGGATCCCACCAGAAATAACTTGTCCAAATAATACTAGAGTAAGAGCCTCTTCCAAGTACCAGGCGACCGTTGGAAGTCAAGCTGGAAATCAAAGAAGTGCTCCCCATGCTTCAAATCCTAGTTTAAAGGTGCAGTGTGTAGGATTTAGTGAAATCCAGTGGTGCAATTGTTTGCTGCAGCTGACTAGCCCTTCGCCTCAGCCTTCCCTTCTAAGTATGTAAGAGAAGCTATGGCAGCCTTTAGATCTTATCTAAGGTGCTTACTTTGTCCATCCTGGGTTATTGTAAAAACATGGCGGCCTCCATGGAGGGCTCTTTGTAGAGTCATGAAAACAAGAAAAAAAATTTTTTTTGTTTGTTTTATTTTATTTATTAATTTATATTTTTTGGTATTTTATGTCATTTTATTTTTCATTTTCATTGTCATATTGTTATAATTCATTGTATTTATCTTACATACATACTGTATATAAAGATTTATAATTTTCTTTTCTTTAATTTACTTCAGTTTTATTTGTTTATTATATCTAATTTATTCAATTAATTCTCTATTCATTTCATCTGTTCTATTTTATGTTATTCTATTTATTTATTTATTGTATTTAATTTATTCGATCATTTTATTTAGTATTCAATTTGTTTTACTTTCTTTTTTTTCGGTTTTACTATTTTTATCTATAATTTCTACATTCACTATTTCTATTTTCATTTCCCCTCAATCTTCTGTACTTTTAACTACCTTTAAGTATTTCTCTTATTAGCAAACCTATGAAGCTCTGGAGTACAACGACAAACACAAAACATTAGAACAAACACGTGTAACTTTCAAGATCCATTTATTTGAGTTGATACAGTACTACAGAGGCTGTGTTGAGTAGAAATGCACCCGACATGGATGATTTAAGACTACAGAATTTGAAGAACCTCTATTTGATTTCTTGAAAACACACTATGAGATGATACCACTCAAAAAGTTTCTTTGTGTGTTCGCGACTCGCCGTCCCAAGCAGGCTGAAGCATTTAACAACAAATGAAATGGCTTGATCACCAATAAATACAAGTATAAAAACACATTGATAATAATATTTTTCATTATCAAAAAAAAAAAAAAAAGTTAATAAGATACCAAAGGCACACGACTTAATCCACCTTGGCAGTCCAGAATCACCGAAAAAAAAAAATAATGAGCCGTAATGAAAAAATAATACTTAAATAACATAATAATACTAATTTATTATTATTGTCATAACAATATCCAGTCAAGTTTTCCTATGATTCGACTTTCTGCTAACTAACAGATATGCACCAGTTATTTCCAGTTTGGCAGAGCTGCAAGTTTCACTTTGCATTATTTTCTCTTTTTTTTAGATCCAGCATTTTTGACTTTTTTTGATTTTCCAGACTTTGGTTGAAACCCAAATTTTCAAAGGGTCATCTGTTCGAGTCCCCATGTTTCCAATTTCCAATTGATAAATGTACCTTTTATCATTCAGGCCTAATTCTTATTTTTTTCAACTTAAAAAGTTTTTTTCTGCCATAACATAAAGCAATATAACTTTTCTTATATTTTGGAAAATCAAAAACAGAAGCATAATAAAACAAAATACTAACATAGTATAATTTTCTCACTGTAAATCCAGTTGACAATAAAAATGCAATACAAAAAAAGGCAATAAAATGCAAATATAATAATAATAATAATAATAAGCACTGGGGTCTTTCATTAGAACCCAGGACCTTTTCCTTCACACGAGCCGACCGCTGAAAAACATTCAACGTGTATTTTTTTTTGTTCATGGTCACATGATCCGATATGTTGGATGGTGTCCTCACCAATTTCCCCACAAAAGCACCGTCAAAAGCCACTTGGGACTCAAAGCTGCACACCGGCCCTTTAAGAACAACAGCCTCCGGCCCCTTGGAGCCAGTGGGATCTCCCTAATCCCTGAATCATGTCAAAGCTTCATCACATCTTTGGTTAACAACAGAACTTTCTATCTACTCCATCTATTTACTTCTCTTTACTCACACTACTCTACATTACAATACCTTCCCAAACAGAATTCTACCTTCTTGACCTCTCCGGCAGGAGAAGCCCTTTCCAATCTTCTACGCCGCTCTCTGCATCGCTTTTTCACACTTCCCTCACTCGCTCTAGCTATAAATCTCGACCGCTCTCTCTTTTTCTCCCTCTCTCTCTCTCTCTCTCTCTCAAATGAAAACAATAGCTGGCTAATTGTGCTCAGGTTGGAAGAATGGACTAGTATACACAGCTGGAGGGCGCAGCGCCGACCGCAGATCCCACCTATGCTGAGTCGGGGCCTCGATAGCGATCTCGAGCACCAACATGTCTCCCAGCACTTTTGTCTGAGGAATTCGCTGTGTCATCAGCGGGGTTTAAACAAACCACCTTACTCGGCTCTTTATGGATGAGCTGTGGGTGAAATATTAGTCTGAGAACGCCTCCGATTTCTTTGGTTGCACAAAAATATAGAACCTGATTTTGGTTGCACGCAACAGCTTTGCACATCTGGATGCAACGACCCTATGCCCTTGTGTGTGTTATTGTTTGTGTCGCATAGCAGTTACACCACCAGTTCACTAGTTGGCACTGTTGCGAATCCTGTTCAATCTCTTACTGTATCTATATGTTTGTGGCTTGCTATTGCTCCTGAACATTCAAAACAGCGATTCTCAACTTCTTCTCCCACTGAAAAAAGAATCCTGTGCTTGTATTTTGAGGATTGTTTCAACATTTCAATGGCACAACATTGTGTCATTGTTGTTGGATAGCAATTACACTGCCAATCCACTAGTTAGCATCATTGCAATACCTGAACTTTAAACCGGTGGGTCTCGACCCAAAAGTGGGTCATGGACTCATTTTTGAAAAAACATTTTAAAAAATCCTGTGCTTTTTATGCATTGGAGTGCCATGTATTTACACTCCTGAACAGTAGATGGCGATGATGCACTGTAATGCTAATGGACCAGTTAGGGAAGAAGAGGCTACCAACATGTAAGCCATCAAATGGACCAATCAGGCTGTTGCAGTCTGGTTCAGATCTGGGGAGAGTGCATGTGACCTTCGCAGTACTCCTCAGCGGGTGGTACTGCGTTGTGTGTACTGTAGGAACAACATGCAACCCATAAATCAGGCTCGAGGGTTCAAGGAGCACCCGGTACATTCCAGGACTGTGAGATGTTGTCTGCGTCATCCTCGGGTGAGTCCCCGCAGACCCTCGGCTAATCTGGGTTCAACAAAGCCCGACTAAACTGCTGACAAACCAATCTACAGGCTCAGACACTGACGAAGAACACAGAGGTGGGGGGTGGGGGGTGTTTGATATTGACCGTCTCGGCTTGACCTTTGAACCTAAGTAAAGCTAAGTCAGCTGCGTGTTAAAGGCCCTGGGTCTCTCCACATTCACAAACAACATAAAAAAGCACAACTGGTGACAGGTTGGCCTGGCTCCTCCCTCCACTTTCAGGAAGTGACATACATAATTGTTTTTTTTTATCGTGAATCAAAAAAGGCACTTCCTACATATCCCATAGTATCATACACATATATAGGACATACGCTTTTATGAAGGTATACTAGCCCACGTGTCTTACATGCGCAGACGTTCTTATATATATGAGTATACATATGTTTCTCATCACTAGGTAACATCATTATATATGTCAGTTCCACACACACTCTTCCAGTAACAGCCAGCACCCACCAGTTTAGCACTTTCAAAGTAAAAGCTACGTAAAAAGGCATCAATAATAAATAATCAGCAACATCAGTTTTTTTAAATTTTGGAACAAGACCCTGGTTTGTTTTTCAAAGGAAGTAAAGATCACAAAAGCTCTGTTTGTGTGCTCTGTGTGAGTTTTAAGGTGCTTTTGTAAACTCATAAAAAAAGATTTGGGGGTGGTGCACTACAACGAGACGAGAGCCCAACCAGTGTCTTGGTCGCTGCGCTTGTGATTCTAACTTGCCTTCTTGCTGAATATGTAAACATGTCGAACACAGCAAAAGTCTCTGGGCCGGGTCGAGAAAGCAGAGTGGGTGGCATTTCCTCGAGCCCAGCTCCCTCTTCCTCTGGACAGAGACCTAAGTGTGTGTACGTGTGTGTGTGTAGATCTACATCATTTCCCTCTAGACCTCAAAGGTGTATCCCAGTAACGCACTGGTCGTTAATGCCACCCACATGCATCTGTGCACACACATACACCAACACACTCAAGTCCAATTCCATCTCCCTCTCCCTCTCTCCCTCTTTCTTCCACCCATGTGCTAGGTGAGGTTGTTGCTGATGTCCAGGGCTTGCTGGTACACCTGAGTCATGTCCTCCAGGTCCCCCAGCAAGGAGAAGCTGCCATTGTCCCCAGGGGAGCCTTTGGATTTGCCGCAGCGGCCGAACTTGGGTCCCTGTAGTGGCGGGGCCGCCTGGAAGCCCTGGAAGTTGGCGAGCTGCAGCAGGTTTTCGGCCGAGACGCAGGCCCGGATGTTGGGGCGGCGGTGCGGGCTGGAGGGGTGCCACTCGGCCCCGCCGAGGGAGCTGGGCGACAGCGACAGGACGGAGCTGTCCTCGCCGACGATGCTGGAGGGGCGACTCTGACTGCGCGACAGACCGGAGTCGGTCGACGGAGGAGGCTCGTTGTGGACTCCAGACACCGCCACCGCAGAGGGAGGCCCGCTGTAGGTTGAGTATTTGCCGTTTCGCTTCAAGATGCCCTTTCTTCCCATCACTCTCTTTGGCGGAGAGGTGGCGAGTAAAGACATACTTGCACCGCCTAAAAGCTCGGAGGACTCGCTGCGCTCCGGGGAGGAGTAGTACCCTGATTCCCGCTGTTGGTTGTTTTTAAGGATGCCTTTCTTTGGCAGAGAGGGGACTATCTTTGCTGGTGAGCCACCTCCCAGAATTGGCTCCTCCTCCTCTTGATCTGGACTTGACGCTTCATCCCCACCTTCAGCTTGTTGAGGCAGTGTGGCCTGGCCCAACTCTGTGTCGTCCAGACAGGCCGTCTGCTGCTCCCCGGTGACCCTGGTCTTCAGGATGCCCTTGGGTCTCTTCAGACCCGGCTTGTCCTCTGCTCCGCAGTGCATCTGTTCCACCTCGACGTTCTCTTTCTTCGACTTCTTGGGCCTCTGGCGCAGCACAGTGGCCATCGCGACACCTTTGGCTCCAGAACCACGTGGCTCAGTGCGGTTCTGCCAATCAATGAAGCGGGCCAGCATGGGCGAGCCTCCGTGGTCGTGTTGGGTCTCGCAGTCGCACACGCTGTTCTTCCAGCCCCAATTCACCCACCAGTGATTGGCTATGTCCTCCACGGTGGCCCTGCGCTCAGGGTTCACCATCAACATCCAGCGGATCAGTCCTCGGGCATCTAGTGAGGAACGAAACAAGACCAAACCATCAGATGTCTCAAGTGATAAAGTTGTCTTTACAAAGGGCCGGTGTTGTTGTTGTTTTTGGACGGTACCTGAGGATTGAGTGGGCTCTTTGTATTCCCCGTTGCTTATCTGGCGAATGAGGTTCTTGTGGTCTCCCCCATCGAATGGCATGGTCCCATAGACCAGGGTGTACAGCAGCACCCCGAGGGCCCAGCTGTCGACCTGGTGGGAACATGAAGACATTAAGAGGTTGTCAAGGGTTGCCCAATCCTGTTTTAGACTTACTTACAAATAGTAGCCCTATGGTAGCCCTCGGGTTATCATTAAAAGTCAAAAGGGATTTGTCCATTGCCAAAAAGCAGCCTCCTTGGGCTTCGCCTTGCTCGGATCAATTTTACACAATTCTCAAGACACTGGAACTTCGAGAAGACTTTGTGAAATGAGGTTATCACTGACGTCACACAACATCTTCTCTTGCAGCTTCTCTTTCCAGTGTCCTGGTGGGGAGTGATCACACACTCAGCCCCCTCACCCACTCTCTCACCCAGGCCTTCTCCCCTGCCCTGTCAGGCAGAGGCAAGAACTGTTTCCAACCACCAACCGTAATGTGACGAGGCTCCCTAAGCAAGCAGTTACATAAGACCGTGTCTGGGGCATGACGAGGTGTAGCAGTGGTGGCGGGGGGGGGGGGGGGGTGGAGATGGGGGGGGGGGGGGGGGGGGGGGGGGGGGGGGGGGGGGGGGGGGTTGGAGATGGGGTAATGAGCCCAACAGAGATGGCAGCTAGAGTTGTAATACCCTGAGCTCCTGAGGACTGAGCAGAGATGGATTGTCGTGCAGTGATTAGCAGATGACCCGTCTCACTGTGTGTGTGTGTGTGTGTGTGTGTGTGTGTGGTTAGGGGAGGATGACATGTCCTGAGGAATGTGCTGTTGATGGCTGCTCTGAGGCTTTCAGACAGAGACCAGGAAGTGGAAATCAGATAGGAGCTGGTGCACTTCCTCTAGAAAAGATCCACTCTCAGGGCAGCCGTCATTGGTCCACTCCTGAGGGCGAGACGGGGCACATTCTATTGTTGTGTTCTATTTTGGTGTTTGCTGTAATTTGTGGCCTCACCCCAAAGTGAGGTTCTGTCATTTTGCGATCGCAATCGGACTGCCGTCGTTTTTAGCACGCTCCGGTAAATTATAGAGAATTACGCTAAATTGAACGGTGCAAGTCGGAATCGCAAAATCTAAAAATGCAGCTTTTTTTCTTCCCCCCCTTCTGCTTTGTTTTATGGACGTGATGCGATTCCAGAGGCGACGCCCTTCGGAGCCACTTTTGGAATTTCCAGAGGAGACGTTCTCATTCTCTTCCACTAGAACTATTTGACTTTGACCACTTTTCGAAGCCGCGCCGCTAACTTCTATCCCGTTAAGCCTGAGAAAGAAAATGAACTATCCTCCAGTTCCTGACTTCAAAGACGCCAGAACATCGCAGGCAGGAAACGGGATGCGGGAGGATATCTGAGCCGACCCACTGGAAACAATAATCCCATCAAAGAGGCAGAAACTAAAGCCCAACCACTGCTTTGTGTACGGCGATGAGGTTAATCACAGATGAGATGATGAAAGCTATTTAAGATGAGAACCAGGAAGGACACAAAATTATTGCCACCTACTGTTAAGGAGTGTAAATGATGCTTCTCACAGCTAACAAGACACACAAACACACAGCAAGGGATTCAATACAATGATGTGGGCATCGCAACGTTGCCAACTAGTGGATTGGTGGTAGATGCATATAGGTACAACATCCTCTTCAAAATAAAAGCATAGGATTTTTTTCCTAACTTTTTTCAGTGGATCACAACCCACAAGTTGAGAATCGCTGTTTTCAGGAGCAACAGCTCGCGACAAATACACAGACACAGAAAGAGATTCAACAGGAGTCGCAACAGTGCCAACTAGTGGACTGGTGGTGTAACTGCCGGATTACGTTCTAAGGGATTTACCTCTGGCCCACGGTACGGTCTCCCGTTGACGATCTCTGGCGAAGCGTAGAGCGGGCTGCCGCAGAAGGTTTGCAGCAGCTTGTCCTTGTGGTAGAGGTTCGACAGCCCAAAGTCAGCAATCTGCAGGGAAACGGGTGCGAGCCACATGATCACTATAGCCTCCCTCAGTCATAGAACACATGAGGTCAGGTGAACGCATCACAGATCAAGGACCAACCTTAATATTACAGTTTTCATCCAGTAGCACATTTTCCAGTTTTAGATCCCTGTGTACCACTCCATTCTGAAAGAGAGACAAACAACAATTACATCAATTGGGGCAATTATTCACCCAGGGGGGCCACATTAGAAACCCAGATTGTTACTGGGGGCCAAACAAACTTTGTTGCCTGTTGTCATGCCATGAAATTATTGAAAACATCTTCTTGTCATTTTATTTCAGGGGCCACATATACCTATACATATTGGATGCTCCAATACAATGGCCGGTTTTGGCTCGAGGGCCATATGTTTGACACCCCTGATCTATATAATCTTTATTTCAGTAACAATTACTTCAAGCACCAATTTATCAATAAACCCAGATGGATGTAAAAACAGCATAACATTATAATCAGTAATTATCAAAATGTGTGTCAGGAAAATTATCTATATATATAATTTGAAAATTAGAGAGTTTTATTTTGTAGACAATACCAGTGAATTTGAATATATTCGAACAGTTCTCTTTTGCTTAGAAATACAGAAAAACACTCATCTCAAAATAAAATTGGACTGGAAATGAATGGGGATGGTTTTCAAAAGTGGTACTATTATTTTGAAGGAGAGAAAAGCGGGAGGGGGAGGCGCTTTGAACGGAGGCTACCAAACGCAGCTGTAACTTCCTCGCATGTAAACATCAAGCATGACAAAATTGCACACACAGGAAATGGAAGCACTTCAAAATAAAAGCATATTTTGGCAATTTTGTTCAAGCTTCATGTATAAAACAGTGTAGCCCGTACTCGATCCTTTGTATTAACACACTATGATCATGTTGTGGCTCTCGGGGGAATTCGTGGTAGCTTGTTGGGGTTGGCTCTCTTTAATTGCCCCTGTCCCCTCCGGGCTCCTCACCCTGACATCTGCTGCTCTCTCTCCTTTTCAAGTCCACTCACATGTGTCACATGAAGCGGAGCCTGTAATTACCAGCATGTATGAATTATGTTCTCACAGGTTTTGGGGATTAAAACTATGCTGAAAAATTATTAGAATGTGGTATTGAAAACAGACGGCTCAGATGTGGGCTCCATTCACGTAATTCTGCCCCCCTGGTTGAGAGGCGCTCATTTCTGGTGTCCATGACTCATGTCACCCCACCCAGCGGGAGGATGCGCATGGTAGTGATGATTCACGGTGCATCTGTCCGGGACTCTCCGATTCTGAGGAGCATGATGACATCATTGCTATCTCCAGTTGGAGGTGGAGCAGTGTGGCAAGAGGGGGCCGTCCCACTGGGAGCTTTGAGATTTGGAAAGAGCTGACAAGGGGGTGTGGGTAGAGATAAATCTCTCAGGGGAAAGCAGTGCGTGTGTGTGTGTGTGTGGGGGGGGGGGGGGTACCTTGGGGTAGGGGGGGGGGGGGGGGGGGGGGGGGGGGGGGTTACCTTGGGGTAATTAAAGGAGCATCGGCTAACTTTCCAGATAGATTTATAGTGACAGCTGTGGCAGTGGAGAGCGAGTCAACACTTTTGCTATTTGCTTATGTAGCTATTATTGTTGTGTGTGTTCGCACTGACACAGAAAAGTTACATGTTGTATCATATAAAAACATGGCGGCCCCCATAGTGAGGACCCACTCCTCCCGTAAATGTACATTCATGGGCTCATTTAAGGCTGATGGAGAAAAAATAAAACATAGAACAGGTGATTATAAATACATGTCAATATGTAATTGTTTTGTAATATTTGTGACAAAAATGACCGAAATCTGACACACGCGCGCGTTTAAGAGCGGTTTGGTGAGAGTATGACTTCAAACTGCCTGTGCTCCATCTCCGCACAGAAACAGATGACTCCCTGAGACCCAGCGAGGCGCCAAGAAAAGCACATGGACGGAGGCCTGCAGATTAACTGGAGATAGGTGGCGGTGCATGGTTCATGTAACTGTGAGCCTTGAAAATGAAGGGTGGGCGAACACCGGAGATTTAAGGTGAGCAGGAAACAAATGTGTCTTCTCACCTTGTGGCAGTGGTGCACGGCAGAGACGATCTGCCTGAAGAAGTGACGCGTCTCCCGCTCGCTCAGGCGCCGGCGCTCACTGATGTAGTCGTACAGCTCGCCCTTGCTGGCGTACTCCATCACGATCACGATCTTGTCCTTGTTCTCGAACACTGAGGGGAACAATAAGGGATGTGTTCACTGTAGAGAAACATGTTTCTATATTAGGAGCAGGAGTTTGGGAGAGGAACCTTTAAAGTGGCGCCAGGTCCGTGTGATCACGTTAGAATAATAAACAGACGATGTTATGTAAAACACGGGGAGGGAAACGGGCCGCGAACACATACCCTCCTGCTTAACTTTTTGGAGCAGGAATCCAGATTCCAGAGATGAGTATTACATCAATGCACATCTCCCAAGGTTACATCACCATGAACCCCACCTTACGTGTTTGGCTCTTGCACAGCATCGCCGGGAGGGGCTGCTAACTCAATCAAGCCCTCTCCTCCTCAGAGAAAGAGAGAGAGAGAGAGAGAGAACGAGAGAGAGAGAAGAGGAAAAACAGGAGGACGAGGATAGAGAAGAGTCATCATCCATGGCAGCTTTCCAGGTAAACTGTTCACCAAACACTCACACATTCTTTTCCACAACACAAACGCGTGATTATCACAAAACTCTATGAATGTGGATAGTGATGGAAACCAAGTCATACTTCTTCACATTTGGTCATGTGAGGTTAGTCCTGCTGACCTCCTTGACCCTGCCTCCTGGAGGGCTTATAATGAATGTAATTATCTATTTTGTCCCTATTTTTGTTGCTTCATTTTGTTTTGGTTGATGATCATTTTCACTTCATTTTATTTCATTTAATTTTATTATTTTTATTTAATTTTATTAGAATTATAATTTAATTCAATATAATTGTATTTTATTGTATATTATTAGTTTGTTTAATATTACTATTATCAATATTTCTTTCATTATTATTATGTTTTTTTTACTTGTATTACTAATTTCAATTTCTTCTTATTGTTATTAGTGTTACAATTATTTAACATTATCATTATTCACTTACACAAAAAATTACTTTTTATGTGTTTATCAAATGTCACATATTGATATTTAGAATGTGGTTGGGGTGCGATGTGGGGACACACAGTGGTCATAAAGTTGATTAATATCTCTTTTTTCTACAGTATATATATATTATAAACCAAAAAATAAAAGGTATTTTAACTTAAAATAGCGTTGGTGTAACTTGCCTGTATATGAATCCAATCTTAAACCTGGCTTTGTGTCAACAACACTGACTAAAGGGTTCTAACATTGTAGTTAAAGTAGTTAATGTACAGTACATGTCTGTGACTGGGGGAAGTCAGTGTGAGTACAGTTGTAGCTCTGCGCTGCGTTTCCATCCAGCTGCACCTCATCAAAACCATCATTCTGTGTCAGTCTTCAGCTCCAGTGTATAATTTCAACTTGGCAGCTTCCTCTCTCTCTCTCACTCTCTCTCTCTCTCTCTCTCTCTCCTAGCGCCTCAACATGAAGGGATTGAAAGTGGTTAGGGGAGAGGAGAAGGAGGAAGAAGAAGGGAGGAGGAGATGACAACAACAGTGTCGGCCATGTTGCTCTGCATTGTTCCACTGGACTTTCCCACACAGCAGGGTCACTGGGGTGAGGGCCCCTGCTTTCTGCACCCTTGAGTGAGCACCTTCAGAGTTTGTCACACTCCTCTCCCCACCCCCTTTACACCCACCCTGCCACCTTCCGCTCACCCCTTTTTAAAGGTATAATCCTCTACATAAACACAAAGTTGCTGAGTGATGGTAATTCTCTCTGATTGCGACTGTCTGGGGGGAAGTAGGAGATGGGACGCGAGCCAAGTGGCCAATCCGATCCTGCCCTCCGATTGGAAGAGGGATCCCTGACCTGGACTGACATTTCAGACGATCCCCAGGTTGGGGGGGGGTCGCAGCTGGCACTTCCATTTATCCTTGACCCCTGGTGATTAAGTAATTACCTGGCTTATGTAACTCGGGTTTGCCACGGTCCATTGGGTGCAACCACCAGCGCCACAGCCATGCTGTCACTCACTGCGCTTTGTCCAGAGGTCAGCGCCTGGCATCGGACCAATTAGCACGTATTGTCTGCATCTCCCAATGCTGATGATAGAGTGTTTTCCCCTTCAAGGACGCACCATGTAGGTGTATGTCACCTTTGGAGAATGCAGTATAATGAGGTCAGTTATAAAAAAACAACAAAAACGTGGCTCTTTATTCACAGCGGGGTGAAAGGTTTTATGTCTGTTCTAAATTTTATGTCTCTTCTGTGTTTATAGAATCGTCTCACTTCCCCCCGAAAACAGAATCAGTTTAAGGTCTCAGGGAAAGACACGTCCCTTGCCAAGAATTTGAGGGGGAAAAGCTAATACCACTCCCTCTGTCTGTTATATGGTAAACATGGAGCCTCGGCCAGGTGTGGTGTAACTTAGCTTAGCATAAAGTCTCGGAATAGTGGGAGACGGCAACTCATCACTCGGCTGCCTTTGTCATATTTTACTGTCATTGTGATTCAAGACTTTTAGTTGTACCTTTAAAGGAGCATTGTGGAAGTTTCCAATCATGGGTGTTTATAGCTACTCTCGTTTGTTTCTAGATTTCTTCATGATGCACGTTTACTGCTGAATCAGAGCTAGTGAGCTCGGAGTGTTGGATCGGAAGCAAGAACACTAGTGACATCTCCTGGAACTTGACTTGTGACGAAGTGGCAACCTCCAGGGCTGACGGATGAGCCCAATAAGCAAGTGGAATAACTTGCAGTTCACGGTGTGTCCACTTGAGGCAGTCAATACCCATAGACTCCCGTGTTAAAATGGTCAACTTCAGAGGTGAGCCGGGTAGAAGCCACTGTTTTGATCTCAACCAGTCACATTTGTTACCATGACAACTGACATTTTTTGCTGACTTGCTCATTCTTATTCTATCGAGGTTTACAATTGTGCATAATGATGGGGGCGTGGCCTCTTGACTGACACCTGGGCCAACCAGACACAGACTGTGGGCCCACCCCAGCTTCAACTGACCTCTTTGCCCATTTCTGGATGAACCAGGAGTTAGTGTGAGGAGTTAGCAAGATGGCCGATGAGTGAACTGCCCACAACAAGCCTCATATTCAGTCTATGCTAACTGATCACAGCCTGATGGAGGAAACTGGGTTAGTGATGGCTTGTTTACTTGTTGGCAGTTATTTTAAAGAACAAAAACAAACCTACATAAGGCACCATTAACATGTCCAAGCCTCTTTGGGCATACCTCTCCTGAAAGCATTTGTCTCTGCAAACACGGACATGCTAGTAATGTTTTATTTGGCCGTATCAATTTGCACATTTACAGCATTCTTTGGGTTTGACTATTTGTTTTTAAAGGGGGGTGGGGGGGGAGCACACACGCTAATGTCTGAGGAGCGAAGAGCAAAAAAATCGTTTTCATTTTTAAATGCCCCGGACCGCATGCTGATGGATGCAGAATGTGAGGGAGTGGCAGAAAAGCTCTCCTCACACACACATCTGGTTCAGCTTTGCTTCACACAAGGCAGTTAGCAGGGGCTGTTGTAGTGGGTGTTGCCAGATACACAAATCTCGGGGCCCTCCTATATATCTCCAAAAGCCAGGCTGGGCGGAGGCCAGGCCACAACAGTAAACGCCGTGTTTGAGGAGAAACACCAAAAGACTCCGAGCAATGAGTCTGGTAGAGCGTGTTGGCGTTTTTAAAAGGAGAACAGGTTTTATAAAAGTGTTCTTTTAATCATTCTCCGAACAACCCCCCCACCCCCTCTAGGCCTGCAGCTGACTCCTGGCACGTTCCCATAACAAATAGTGATGTTTGTCACATATACACATTGCTGATAACGACCTGGGGACTTTGAAACCGAACAAAGGGTCAGTGGGTAAGGCGGCTAGGGCAGTGGCACTACACATCGTGCAGCTGAAAGGGCATTGAGAATAGTTACGAGTCGCAAATCATACCAAACCGCGGCGCTTTGTGACTTTCATTGCCAGCGCATAGCTCCCCGGGCTACATCAGGAGTGATGATTGATAGTGAGCAATATTACGAAAAGGTTCAATGGGAATTGTTAAGCTGCTAAGTCTTCCTCCGGTAAGGTTAAGGTCAGTCGAAAGGGCTCGTATTAGAAAGCGGAAAGAGTAAGTGAGTGTGCTGCTCAAGCCCCGTCTGCGGGGCTTTGACATTTCAAGAGCTGCTTATTGGTGTAGAGATACGTTGATGTTGCTCCGGGGAGAATTTAAAAGCCTTCTGCAAAGGATCGGACCAGAGTCAGGCAGGGTGCAAGCTGGGGTGACCAGGGTCAATCCTGCACCTCAAAAGCACATCTATATCCCGAAAACCTGCGCACACACACACACACACACACACACACACACACACACACACACACACACACACACACACACACTGGACAAGCAAGAGTCTGGTTCCCAGCTGCAGTCGTCCCTAAGTATCCACAGATGTCTGGCCCTGAGATCAAGACCAGGGGAGACAGGGGATGAGACCTCTCAGATGTGGGAGAGGCAATCCCTTAGAATACCACCTCTCTTGTGCACACAAACTTTCATCGCACACGTGCACACAGGCACCGAGAGCCGTCCAGACTTTTACTGGGGCCCCGGCAGCCAGACACAAGATGAATAACATCCCAGAACCACGGTCCAGGTCTTATTATGACATCTGCATGTCATAACAAGACAATCCTGTAGCTTAAGCCACGGAGCACCGAAGGGAGGGATGGATTTTTGGACTTGAATTTTTTTGTTGAAACAATTAGTCACATGATCGAATGATGGGACTACACACCTTCATATATAGAGATGATGTGCGGGTGGCGGAGTGACGACATGATCTCGATCTCTCGGCGGATGTGAACCATGTCCTGCTCGTCCTTGATCTTCTCCTTCCGTATGGACTTGATCGCCACCTGGAAACAGGGAAAACGGCACTTTGATCAGACAACACAATCCCCTGTAACACACAGCGTATGTGCAGTAGAGCTTTTCCCCTTTAAGATAAATCGATTCAATGTGGGGAATCAAACAGAAGGGTAAAGCGACATGTGATGGCTGAGTTGGGTAAGCTCGATATGCAGCTTCAACAAGGGTCCTAAAGGTCCCAGCAGGTTGACCTTTGCCCTCATCTCTGAGCCTCGCTGACAAGACAGTGGGATGAGTCAAGCGAGCAGAGGCATCATCTCCTCACACTGTGTAATTTAGTCCTTCTCCTGCTCCAGAGAACTGAAGGGAAGGAAAAACAACCTGTGACATGTGGAGCCGTAATGGGGGCCTGTGCTTTGTTCTCTTTCTGGGTGAGAGCCTACATTTTACCAGGTATTAGTCAGAGTTTGAGTTCACTCAATGATCCAAGCCCCTCCCCCCCAGCCCTCCTGGGGGAGCGGGGGGGGGGGTCACGGTTGACCTGTGTGCAGCTGTTAGAAAACAATATTCTGCAGCCATGTGAGCACACAGGTGCTTAGTGCTGGACCTTAAAGTCAGCAAGTTTACCATCTTGCTGAGATGAGGTAGAATGTCCTAATGGCTCGAAAAAGCAAGGTGGTGAGTCCAGCAGGCACCAGTGGTATTTAGCTGTACAGACCAGTGCTTTGTTACCTGATGATGGCGCTATAGGGAATTTGTGCTCATTCAGCTTGATCAAAGAGAGTAATGCGCTTTGTTTTGAGTCTCATTTCTTGTAGCTCATGAACTTAAAGTACGAAGTCGTCATTCCGCTGCTGTTGGACTTGTGTTGTTGCTGTTGTGCGCGCCATTTTTGTTGCTAACTGATCTGCACCTGTAGGGAGCCATGCGTCAGGAGGTAATTGCTTCAGATATCATCATGATATAGCAAGAAAGTCATGTTTGCGATTGTGTAAAAATATATGCTAGTATATGCTGTATCTGTGTATATGAGACTGAATATAAAGATGGACGTAGCATCTGTGACGTCACCCATATGTTTCTGCTTATGAGGCCCATAGTGGGCAGTTTTCTTGTCGGCCATCTTGCAGATACCTAGCTTCTCCTACTTCCTGGTTCATCCAAATGTGGGTAAAGAGGTGGAGCACAGGTAGACAGGTTTGTACCAGGCTTTAATCATATTTCGTTCACCTCTAAAGTTGATCATTTTATCATGGGAGTCTATGCTCACTTTTGCCCCAAGTGGCCACCCTGTGAACTGCACGTTCTTTCAGCTTCCATATTGGGCTTATCCGTCAGCCCTGCCACTTGGTAAAGGGCGGGACTATTATGAACCAGAGGTGCTAAAACACCGTCCCTGACTCCTGCAGGAAGTCAGAGCTGCTCCACAGTAAATCACATGTCAGTGCGAACCTGCAGAACCGTGTTTCCTCGCCTGTTAAAATAACCTTGAGACGACATCACTGACAGCTCTCTTATTTTTAGTCGCTCCGATTAAGTCAAACCAATGGCCTACTTTTGAGAGTATGACCTGCTGGGAGTTGTATGGAGAAATCGGGAGGACGGTGAGCAGGAGGCTGGGGAGGCCATGCAGTCCACGGGCCATGCCAACAGGGTACACTTGATTTGACAGTTTCTCACGGCGATGCCACCGGCGACTACCCGGTTCACCGCAATTGCATGCGTTCAAATCCCCCAGCCTGTGCACTCCTCTCCAATGAGCGGTTAGTTTCCAAATAAACCGATCAAGAGCACAGTGCAGCACGTCACTATAATTGTAGCCTAAACATTCTGGATTGAGTCCTGGCTTTTGCTTTGATCCGGCCTGTATAGAGTCTAAACTCTGTTAGTTTAAACCTTTGTCCTCTTCGAGCGAAGCTGTGTTTTCTGTGCTCCGTTCCACGCAGCCCAAACCACAGGCAGTAGCCGAGTGCCAAGCTAATTACCGTGTACATCAATAAAAATAACCCCAAACCGGAATAGTTCCCTTCCCAGAGCGAGCCTTGATTACATAGAATTCAATGGAATTAACCATAATAAACAAGCCGGGGTCCAGGGCGGGGGTCCGCATGCTGTTTTCCTAATTGCTTAAAAGTTGTTTGTGTCTTAACACTGAAGTTTTCCTTTACCTCATTTGAAGCGTCAGCAGTATTTACCAAAAGAGAATGCGAGCCACATATCTGGGCTCGTCAGGAGAACTTCTCCAGTCTCCTTGGAGAAGTTTCTCAGAAGCATGAGGGATGTTTTCTCTCTTGTCTCCCAGAACGGCAGTAATCAATGTTTAACAGCCACTATCCCTAATTCCACGCTCATTGACTGAGCCAGCCCCCCCACAGTGGGCTTGAGACAATGCCAGGTATCTCTTGTGTATCTCCTCATGTTCCCCTGCCCTGACCCCAATGAGGATCATTAAACAGGACTCTCGCACAGCCACTTGCCAGCTGGCCAGGGCCGCCTGACACAGCTACGCTTGTCCTTAAGTGGATCCCTATTACTGTCACTCACAGTAAACAGGCGCTGCACTACTGCCCACGCTAGCCCCTGCCAGGTATGGGGGCGTGGGGCGGGGGCTGTCTCGCTATCCCAGACGGCCTGGTTCCCCAACAAGTGAAAGTCCATGTTCTCGCTCCAGCAGAGCCTGACGCCTTCCTCGGCATTTCTCAGGGCCATTAAAACAGATGAGGTATTCATCACAACTTTTTTTTCTAGACGAGATATCACAATCAATTGTTGTGTGTCTGCGTCACAGAGCTTCGAGGGAGGACGAGAGCTTTTCCAGGAAACAGTATATTCTCACACACTGCCAAGAATCAGAGTACCTCATCATCAACAGCACCACATATAGCAGAGGAATGTCTCTGTTTTCACCTCTCCAGTGCCTCTCCAGTGAATCCATTGTTGGGGGGTGATGTAATCTGCTGTTGTAAGCTCATATTAATATGACTCCCTGACTGCCTTAACTCTCTTGTTGTGGTGGTGGTGGTGGGTTTCCCTGTGTCTCTGTGACTCCCCTCCCCTCTTTGTCTGTGATGGGTTCCCCATGCAGGATATTAATCTTCCCCCCTCCAATCTCATTTCCTGCCCCTTTCATGTGTCACTGCCCATTTTCAGGCCCCGGTTGCCACCACAACCTTTTCATGAGAATACACCGGTGACGCGCACAAACAGTCAAACACGGAACACTATGATCACTGTGATCGATGGAACTTCACCTATTGGCGAGTTTCAAGCACCGCCGCAGTTGGCAGTGCAGATTAAAGGTGCAGTGTGTAAGATTTGGTGACATCTACTGGTGAAGTTGCATATTGTATCCGTCACTTCACCCCTCCAATTTGAGCATGCAGGAGAACCTATGGTAGACTTCAGTGGTCATTAAAGCTCAAGAGATATTTAGAATGTTCACTCTGGGCAATTCTATAAACATGGCAGCCCCCATAGGGAGGACCCAGTCATGAAAATATACATTAAAGGGCTAGTTTTAGGACGATGTAAAAAGCATAGTCATTCATTGGGATGATTATACATTTGTAAAAATATCTTTACAATTGTTTTGTAATTCTATTCATATTGAGAGAAGTGACAGAAATGGACCAAACTCTTACACACTGCACCTTTAAAGCAGACAGTTTCGCTTTTGGGATTCACCCTCATCCAATCATTTGTACTCAAGTGGCCTTTTACCGTCTGCACAGAGATATCTCTGCTCCTCTCATTTGCGGCGCGAGCCAGCAAACGGCGTTGCCGTTGCATAACAGCCGTTTCTATCTGCCATGTGGACACAAGCGACTTCCGCGAGGGGTCAGAGGTCGAGAAAACTCTGGCGCTGCTGTACCAAAGCACACGTGACCAGAGAGCTGGTCAGGCTTGTGCCGTTCCGAGAAGGAGTTCGCTTGAAAACAGAGCAATCCAAGGAGGCCCCATACTTTACCGTGCTCTTACTTTAAGTCTGTTATGCTGGGAGGAGAAGCAGATAAGAGGAGAATGTAAGGAATTAGGCTCCAGAGTGCTGACCCACTGTGCATGTATACTTTGGGGATAGAGCTAAGAGACTTTTACGCACCAGTGCCAACAAGCCAGGCTTTCGTTAAGATGTAAACAAAGTGTAGAGTTTGTATTACAGCCTCTCACACATTCAAAAGTGCAAGTGAAAGTATCATTCAAGCCGTTGCCATGGAAACAATGAGCAGGAAAACAGAGAGGAGAGGACATGGAACACAACAAGCATGAGTTGGGTTTATGCATGTGCCAGCAGCTATGAAATTAAACCACTAGGGGTGAGGGAAACTGTGGAGGTAGGGTGAGTGGGAAGGGGGGTGTTGGTGACCTATACCAAGCCCCGCCCCCCCTCGCCTGACATTTTCAGCACATGGAAAATTCCTAGTGCCCTGCCAGGTCGGACACGAGGGTCAGATTTTGGCACATGTCAAAATGTTATGGAGACATCCACCGGCAGGACATGATGACAAATGGTGGCGTCATTGTGGAAAATAGGTTTTCGGAAGGTGCAGGGTGAAGGATAAGGTGACACCTAGTGGTGGATGTGCATGTTGCACTATAAATAGATATCACTTTTGCATCATTTTTTAAAATAGCTCTACATGATACATGTTGCTTGTGTTATATATCCAAATAATTAAAAATAGATAAACATTGACCTCATTCAAACAGTTGTTAGATGTTTAGTTCATCCTCCCTGGTCTATTGTAATAATATGATGGTGCAAAATGGCAGCCTCCGTATACATTTAGCTGATTATACACCTAAAAGTAAACATAACTACAAGTATATGTAACTCAGATAACATGCAAACATGCACCAAAATCGTACACACTGCACCTTTAAACCTGGCCGAATCACTCACTCTCTCAAACGTAAACAAAAGCAAAAGATTAAAAAAAATGAATGTAATACACTGAGAGTGGCCCCTGGAGCTGACCGGGGCCCTGGAGTCACATCAGTCAGTCAGTCAGTCATTCGGTCAGTAGCCGGATTTGCACTGCAGCATCCGGTCGTGTGCAGCCACTGCTCCCCCTGGCCCCATGGGAAGGGGGATTCCCAGAGGATGGGGGTGGGGGGGGAGGTGCAGTTTTAGGATGTTTGCATTAAAATGATTCATTAAATAAATATATAAATGAAGTGATGTCCCCTCACCTCTCTGCCTGAGCGCCTCTCAATGGCCTTCTTCACCTTCCCATAGGTGCCTCTCCCCAGCGTCTCCAGCAGCTCGTAGCGGTGCTTCAGGTTGTGCTTGTGATGGTGCTTCTTCACACCGGAGCTCCGGCGCCCGTCGCCGCTCGCCGGCACCTCCTCGGCGGAGGCAGCCGGAGGGGGCGCACCGGCGGCGGCCGGCTTCTCCGCTGAGGTCGGTGCGGTTCTCATCATCATCTCCCGGACCTCGGGCTTGGCTCCCCCCCGGTGCACCGGCGATAAATATGCGGTCTGCATCTCCACTACCCCTCCCCCTTAAAATATATATTTATTTACTAACACTACCTGCTAACACTAATTATAGCCTAATTATAATAGCAATAATAAATAAATACATAACATAGAATAGCGCTTAATCATGTTAAAACATCTCAAGATTGTCTCAGTTGATCATTTGGCTTTGATCAAACATCAAATTAACTACTTAATTAATGATATATAATTAATCTACTTAATGGATTATACAGTCTATAATAACAATGATCTAGTGCCAATATTGTACTAATAATAATAACACAAGCTGCTCTCCAGACAGACAGCGGTAATAATATTGGTGCTAATAATCATAATAATAGTAATAATAATAATAATTCATGGATTCAATGGTCACTGGTTCGATTCTCGCCGCGATCTGTCCTTGTCTGGCTCATCTGTCATCATCCTACACGCTGCCCACGTCCACGCGCACCGGGGGCCGAGAAAGCTGCGACTAAACCGGCGTTGAGGATGAAGATGACCCTCATGTTGTCCGCGGCCCAGGTGCAGCAGCGGAGCCTCATTCATCCGGACTCTGTCTGCTGCAGGCTCCGTGCGAGGGTCGCTGCCGGCAGAGGCGCGCTGTGCTCGGACAACGACACGGGCTGAGGCGCTCTGGACGTGGCCATGGTGGATCCACTGGCTCCCCCCTTCTCAGTTGTCTTCTTCTTCTTCGTCTTCGTCTCCTTTAAGTCTTTGTCTGCTTCTTCTGCTTCTTCTTCCTCCTCTTCTTCTTCTTCTCTCAACCTCTTTCTCTTTCTATGCTCAATGTGAGAGGCTGTGGACAAGGAATGCGTAAGGATCCGAGGAGAGGGGGCGGGGCTTAAGGCGGAGCTCCTCCTCCTCCTCCTTGTCCTTCTCCCTCCTCTCTACTGTCTCCTTCCCTGTCACCATCACTGTTATATTAGGGGCGTAGTCAGGGATCCTGCCCCACCCCCAACACACGCGCGCGCGCGCGCACAAACACACACACGTTTCTTATTATTATCATTGTTATTGGTATTATTATCATTATTATTATTATTATGTTAGTATTATTATTATTATTATTGTTGTTGTTATTATCATCATTATTTTAGTCATTACTATTGTTTTTGTTGTTATTATTATGATCCACCTCCATATGCTCACCACCCTCCTCTCTCTGTGTGTAAATGCTCATTAATAAGTGAGTACAGTTCACTGATTAGTTTAGCTAACACTTTGATTAAAGACATTAAGAGGAACAGATTAACTGGCTTTAATCTGTTTGACAACTAAATCATCTTATGCCAGCACCTGTAGTACCCTATCTGAACACTAGGAGGTGACCTATGTAGGTGTCACAGGGCCATATCATTGCATCTGGTTTCAATCCTGGAAGGTAACAGAGATGGATGTCATAAGGGATTTTATGATAAATAGTTTATTTTATTTTATTTCCATGTATATTGTTTCATACTTGCACACTGTGGGATATGCTATGTGAAGTATATGTGTTTGTCATATCATAAATCAAGGTAAAAAGCTTAGTTTTGCTTCTTTACTATGAATCTAAGAGGATATATCATGTGTCGGTGGGACTCGAACCCATGATGACCTATGTCTAACATACACCCTCACATCTCGAACACTCTACAATTCTATTTAGCAGACACTTTTATCCAAAGCAACATATATCTAACGTTAAATGGAGAACCTGGGAATTGACCCCATGACCTCATACATGCAAGATACATGTCCTACCACTGAGCTACACCTAACCAATTCTACCATGTCATTTAGAAGACATTTTCATCCAAAGCAACACATATCTATTACTAGATAAAGAAGCTGGGAATTGAATCCATGATCTCATGCATGCACAATCTACCATTGAGCTACACCCAACCAATTCTAATATTTTATTTAGCAGAGGCTTATATCCAGAGCGACATAAGTTTTAAGTTATAGGGTCTAATCCCTGTAATAATGGAAGGAGGCGCCAAAGCAGACGACCTGTTGCAGCCAAGCTTCTGTCACATTCCTGACTGGCGGCTCTTGTGTATTTTAGACGCTAATTACAGAAGGGGAAGTTTAGGCCCCTGTCAAACACTATCAGATGAAAATGGGGGGAAATCTGTTTTTCCTCTTAGCTCCTCACTATCGCTGGCTCCACTTTGGGGGAATGTGTGGCATTTGTTGCCATTAAACATTGTGTGTAGTGTGTGTGTGTGTGTGTGTGTGTGTGTGTGTGTGTGTGTGTGTGTAGTGTTCAGTTATTGCCGCACACACTGTGTGATAAGCATCTGATCTGATTCCCCCCGCCCTCATTTGCTCCCTGCAGCACAGGCTACTTGTAAAGAAAGAGGACCGGCCCTGCCCTCTTGTGGTAAAAGCTGGGTACTGCCAAAATCAAATCCTGCTTTGATACAACCTAATAGCTGTTGGTGCTGCCAATTACATGATCAGTGAAGTGTGCCAGTGTAAGTGCCACCCTGTTATGAGACAGTTCTGGGCAGCACCTCTGGAAACTCTTCACATGGTGCTTGTGTCAATGTTAATGTGCCACAGTCTCTTATAGGGAAGACTATTTAATACACCACCACACATCATGGCTCATGGCTCATGGCAGCAGTTATAAATCAGCAGTATGACTAAGCCAGAATTATATCACAGCTTTTGCATATGTTACTTTTAAAATTTCCACCGACTGGAAATCACTTATGCCACCCATT
>JAFBJT010002134.1:0-13607 GCA_016785325.1 Chascanopsetta lugubris
GGGGGGGGGGGGGGGGGGGGGGGGGGGGGGCAGGTGATGGTGAAGTGTAGGAACTTTTAGTGCTGTCAGAGAGTGCGTGTCACGCTCAGCGGGGACAAACTGAACTGGATCAACTGGACCCCGAGCCCGAGAGAACCTCTGTGTTCACGTCACCGGAGTGTTTACAGGACCTCGCTCCCACTTCGTTTTCACACCAGAAGTACACGGTTCCACTGGGATAATGGTGGTTAAAGAACAACAACAACAGAAAACAACCTTGTTTGTTTACTGTTGACGTGCTAGTGCGTTCCAAGATGGAGTTTGTTTTCGAGACTGTCTCGTGTGGTCGTGGTTTTACTGTTACTTGTGTTTGTCTACAACTCGAAGTTTCTAGTATCACTAGCTAGAAATACCACGAGTGCAGGTATTTCTCGTGCTGCATTGCAATATGTAACGTAGGTCAGAAGTTGCACCACAACAGTGCATCAGCACATGTTTGTGAATGTGACTCTATGCTGTGGATAATGTGAGTTCTCGGTTGGTTTGCAAGTGACATTTGTATCAATGAGTACAAAGGAAATACATATTTAATGTCTGTCTTTAACTTCTGTGGAGAAGGGCTCTGTGTAGTAGCTCAGTCGCTGTACTTTGTTTTAGATCATTTGATAAAGGTCATTGTAGAGTTTCTTTTATAGGCAATAATCAAGTATATGGTTAGGGTTAGAGTAACTGTACTTCCTGTACATGATCGAATACACTTGAATTGTATTTAATGTTCCATCAGCGCAGGAAGTTGAGTTACGAGTTACAAGTTTTTGTCATTCAAAGAGTCAGGTGTTTGTGAAAATGTTCTCGCTATAATGTTGAAGAGTGACATTTCAGAAACACCCGAGTAAAGTGCTAAATATTCGGTGCTGTACATCCTAACAAAGCAAACTTGAGTGGTTTGCACGTCATGTTATGTTGGTAAAGGTCATGTGCCATTCACTGTGATGTGTACTGTCAGTTTGTCAGAGAATGTCTTGAATCAATATGTACGTACGGTCAAACGTGAACTCTTAAGTTCAGCACATGAGCGAGTTTACTTCTTGAGTTAAACAAAGTGGTTCAACATAAAATACTCAAAGTTCCATCGCCAACAGGTATTGGTGGTTTTTACGACCAGATTATGTTGTTCAAGCACAAGTTGGCGTGTGTTTGGTTTTCAAGCTACGCACTGTAGAGTTTAGAAATATTCTGTTCAGTTAGCCAAAGGAACTTAAAACTCCACTTTTTTGTCGTTTTGGAATCAATGCACAGAGCTGTTTGATACCTGAATATACCAGAATATATTTGTGCCATCAGCAACACATGACAGAAGTAGTTCAAACGTTAGCCTTTAGGTTTTGGGCAAAGTGAGAGAGATTTCAGTGAAACGTGTTCTCTTGTGTTTTTTCAGTGAAATTCAGAAGTCATTAGTGATGCTTGTGTAGTGGTGGAGGATGATTCATATCATTGACTTAAGTAAATCCACTAAAATCACAAGTTAAGTCAACGTCATTAGTAAACGCAGAGTCATGGTAAATATCAAGATGTAACGTGAAAGGTAACAGATGCCGTCTGAGTCAAATCTTAATACACAGATGTACCTTAGATCTATGTGTTTGTCTATGTGATACTACTCAATAAGTTAGTGCTGTATTCACATTCAGTCCACCATTGTTTTCGTGCACATGTAAACTCCTCTATTGTGTCTGGCTTCATTTAGTTGTTTTTTCTGTTGAGCATTGATCACTGTTGCTCGTAAGTCTAGGGAGAAAAAAAAGGATCATAAAAACGAACAATGTAAGTGGAGCCTTTGTTTAGTTTCTCTCTGATCTTCCTTCTCTGCGCGGCACTTTTCTGTGACCGTGACGTAACGGTGATGTAAACAGTGTCGATGTGGCCGCGCTCCTCTTCCACGCGCTGCCGTGCAGCTGTGCGGCTGTTTCTTGACCCCGATGACACGAAGGATTCAGATGTCGGGGCACCTGACCTGTTTGCCGTCTGCAGGCTCCAGGAAACTGTAAAAGTGTGTTTTGATTCATTGAGTCGTGACCTCTGAGTCTGGTGTGTGTCAGAGCAGACAGGTTAACGCTCAGTCACTGGGTCATCGTCGCCTTGTCACAGACGCCCTTTTTCTTTCGGTGACACGGAACAGAGAGGAGACCAGAAATGTACGTTCTTCATATATAAAAAAAAAGTAGATAAAAAAAGTCCAACAATGAATCACATAGGTTAATGCAGTGAACGTCTGCAAAGAGGACCTGCACTTGATTCAAGTACAGTATATAGGGAACAAAAACAACAAAGAAAATGGTAAAACTATAGTAATGATAATAATAAAACATTTCAATGTAATAACAATATAGTGCTTTTCTCAACAGAGATACTATGTGTTTGTCAAAGGAAAAATTCCAAACATTTTGAAAAGAAATATTAAATGCTCTAATCATTGCTCAAGACAGTCATAGTCCCCAGCGGATGAATTCCTGTATCTGCCCGTTAGTTTTGCGCCAGCGCCACCCTGAGGCTAACACTTGTGGCTAGGACTAAAATGTTCACCAAACTATCGGATCGACCATTGCTTGGAATTCAGGACACAGGCATTTACTGCAATACCAAGCGATCCCTTCACTCACGTAACAAACGTTTTCACGGCTCTCTCCACGTCTGTACATTCAATCGACGTTGAGTTTTCAATCAGTATCCAGGCAAATCAGAGCAAGGGGGACACATACGAGAATTATGATGAAAAAATATTAGCTCGAGATTAGCTAAGTCATTGTTTAAACAGCAAACATTATGGTTGGTCTGGGCTTAAAAATCTCACTCAGTATTGGAAGCCATCTTTCTGCACTTAAAAATTCTGATCCAATGGTCTTTGGAATGGTTTTTAATGACGTTGAGGTTCAGCATCCAGATGTTTTAATGGTTTTGTTCTCGACCACAAAATCCTTTAATAAGTGATTCCAGCTTGAACGCAACACTGCAAACCCTGTCTCCACGTCAACGGGAGCTGAGCAGCTGATATTTAATGACAGATTTTGGATGAAGGATAACGTGCGAGCTCCCTGATCGTCATCAGCACTGATGTGTTCAGTGGTGTGTGTGTGTGTGTGTGTGTGTGTGTGTGTGTGTGTGTGTGTGTGTGTGTGTGTGTGTGTGTTGCGTTGCAGACAGCTGCAGAGAACTCTCTCTCTCTCTCTTTCTCTCTCTCTCTCTTCCTGCAAAGTCTCTGTGCACACTATGCGCTCATGGGTGCGCGTGTGTACATTGTTGTTGTTGTTGTCTTACATTCCAGTTTGTTCGCATTTTCTAAAGTAATCTAAAAATAAACCCGCCCCTCCCCCTCCCCGCTCTCCTCTGGCTCTCCTGGACAGGAAGTTGTTGTGTTCTTAATTCCAAACACTCGTTTCCTGTTTCACACGTACCCATTTAGATTTGGCCGTACGCTCCTCCTTCTTGTCCTCCCCTCCATCCTCTCTCATCCCTTTTCTCTTCCTCTCACATTCATTGTCAGACAACAACAAATAAGACTCAGTATCAATGCTTGTGACACTGGCCTGTCAATGAATCCAGAGGAATTGTAGCCTAATGCTAACAGCAGTATGCTAACAGTGAAGGTGCTGCCAGTGAAAATGCAAACTTGCCTAACAGTCAATTATTGGCATCTGTGCTAACAAGCCCGTTCCAAAAAAACTCAATGATTAACAACATTGACGGTGCTTAACATCATGGTCAAGCATTGGTGACAATGCGAATTGTGTTGATGCTCATCTGTAAACAGTTAGCATTAGTAACAGTGCTAACACGCTGATGCTAACAGGTCAATGCTTAGCAATGACAGGGCTGCTGCCAGTGATAAGCGTCAATGACAAAATGCTAACGCTAAACATTAGGTGTGTAGCATCAGAGCGTTTGGATAATAGTGCTAACATGCTGAGACAAACTAGCTCATTTGATCACGTCCCATTATCATTTTTTCTGTGTCAGCGCGTTACTAATTATCGCTCTAATCTCTATTCTAGGCTCCCAAATGAGAAAATGGATGCATAACATTGATGTTTCTGTGTTTGCATGTCACTCATTAGCGGTCTGTCCCAGATTCCTTTGAATCACAAACTTAATTATTGGAAGAAGTCTGCATTCAACTGAGTGGTCCCTTTTGATTAAGCATTACAACATGAATGTCTCAAAACATCGGTTGCAGACGTGACATTTTTCGGGATGAATTCTGTTGATATATGATTTATCATGACCTGCATGTTACTTCTGCTAATCGTCCACATTTATCAGAGACTGACTTCCTTCTAGACAGCCACACGTTTCAGTTCAGTCCAGTGAAACTCGTCCTGCAAAGAGCCTGAAACAGTGGGATGCACTAAAGTTCATTCAAATCGTATAATCACCATTTTATGACTTTTATGATGCAATTGAAGGAAGAGCCTGTTTTTAAATTACTCACTGGTGCGCGAAAGTATCAAGAGACGTGTGTGCGCGTGTGTGCGTGCACGCATGTGTGTGTGTACAGTATAACAGGCTCATTTTCCAATAAAGAATAAAGGTCAGTTTCTCAACTTCTCATAACAAACGATCATGACTGTTTTGGCCTCCACATAACAAATAACTGTGCCACACTGACACATCCTGCACACACGTGTATTCAGCACTGGATTGAACAGACCATAAATAAGTTTCATTCTCTGTTTTGTTTCGTCTGCAGGTGTGTTACCTGCTGCTGATGTAACTGCAGAGTGGTCAGTCCTCTCTGACTGACTGAACCCAACCACACAAACACAAAGGGCAGATATGGAGAGTGGAGCTCTGAAAATGGAAACCACTGCTCCAGGTGGGTTTTAAGCATGTGAAAAGTCTAAAATATCTAAATGGTGGCACACAGACTGAGATTACGGCAAGGTAAGTCTGTAGTTAATGGATAAATAACCAAACGTATTGGTAAAATGTATTCAATCAACAGTTTAAAGGTCCAGTGTGTACGATTTAGGTGAAATCGTAGCAATTCCAGTGGGCAGAAATGGGTATGAAAGAATTATAGTGAGGGTTGGTGTGAGTTCATAAGTAAAGGATGTTTTCATTTCTTTAGTTAACCCTTCTTAACAACTTGTGGCGGTGAACCTACCTGGTTGAATAAAGAATAAAGAAATCATAATTCAAGCTTGGGAGAGTGGGTTACGGTGAGAGTTGTTCAGCAGCAAAACACAACTTTACCATGTGATGTCACAAGATCTTGCACACTGCACTTTTAAGAGGTTAACGTAACCTTGACACGTGGCTCTGTCAGTCATGGATTTTGCTGGTTTGCTGTTGTTAGACTATTCAAATTCACAGTTCAAAGGTCAAAACTGAACTCACACACTGATGTAGTTTGTGTCTTACAGTATAAGTGTGAAATGCAATGTTATATTCTCATTAATACTCTTTATTTTTCAGTCCTGTTTTTGTTTCTTCATCCCAAAATGCTGATTAAACCCCCAAAAAAAAAACGGTTGACTTAAATTTTACAGGTCTGCAGGACTGTCTCATCCGAACCCTCAGCTACACTAACCTTACTGTGTGTGTTAGAACATGTTTTGGGGTATTGAATCAGTTGTAGTTTCTGTTTGTCAGGTTAAATACTTGCCAAACCTGATTGATGACTCCACGCGAGTCAGCCTGACAGACTAACGATTTGCTGAATTGGCCCCTCAGATCCCAGCGTGCCGTCCAGCTGCAATTTAGCCACTCTGCGACGTCGGGCCTGGGCTGAGAGCAGAGACTCCATGTGGCCCGAGTCACAGCAAGAGCAATGTGACCCCCAGGGGCCCCAGCAGAACCAGAGAGACGGGGATGAGCAGCGATCCTCAGCAGAACCAGGTCAGACTGAGCTCAACTGTCACCAAAGCAGATTTGGGTCCTCGGATATTTGAAAGGTTGATTCGGCTCCCGCAGTCTCACTTTGACCTCAGCTGACCTAAGTCGGAGCTGGAGTGTTTGTCAAACAGATTTATCTCTCACAGTTATATTAGTGTCACCATATATGTTAGCTAGTAATCAACTTTAAATACCAGTGGTGATGTGCATTTAAGGCAATTAGAATCACAGTGTCTTTCAGATTTTGACAAATTTCAGCTTGAGAATCTCCTACTTGGTTTCAATTCATTAATAACTCAATGAAAATTCAAAAGTTGTATGTATGTATGTATGTATCTATGTATGTCTTGACAGTTGTGTAGTAGTGCTTGAGTGAATTTAGCTGAGGTGGTAAATCCGACATCTAAGACCCTAAATGTGACAGTTAGTAAGTTTGCTCCAACACATTGTATTGGAGTAAACAGGAAAAGTGAAACCCTAAATAAGCCTTTTTTCCCCTTGAAGTTAACATGGCTGAGATGGCTGGTGGCATGCACAAGGTACGGAGACATAATATGAGTCATGATAGATAATATTGATATGCCCTCGCAAAATAAATACATCTTAAAGATTAGTTTAAAAGGTCAGAATTATAATGTAAAAGAATCTCTCTCTCTATCACTCAATTGTAATATTTCATGACTCTAGAAGGAGCCCGTTATATTTGCAGTAGGAGCAGGTCCTCTCTATGGCGGCTGCCATGTTGGACCACCATGTTTTTATTGTTTAATGAAAACCGAAGGCAGCCATGGTTTTCTCTTACGTGCTTGGAAGGGTAGGGTGAGGTGCGGGGTGAGAGGGTGAGAGGGTGAGTCTAGTTGTTACAAAATTGCCTCCACACTGTTTTAATACATGCAAGTTTAAAAAAAAAAATCTGAATCTGGACTGAGTATCAGAATTGAATCTCCATCATTACAAAGTTTTAACATTCACTGTCCTCGCCCTAAACCATTTAGGTACTGAACCTTGAGGTTAAACAGTGGTCGACATTTTCCTGAAACCACTGATCGGAAAGTCTGTTTCACAAATTGTTGGACGGTGAAATGCATCACCGTGGGTGTGATTCAGGCGTGAATGTGGGTCACTGTGTTAAGAGTGAGGCACGCTGGCACCGCGACTTGAACAAGCCGAGATGCCTCGTCATGTATGTTGAATGTGTCAACTCACTAATGTTTTTACAGTGTGTTGTATTCACTTAATGAACCACGCATGGAGGTTGTTGCTGCTGGCTTTTTAATTGCTTTAACATACTCATTTGTCTCTGTCAGGTCGGGTTCCCAACAAGATCACCAGCTGGCTGATTGAATGCAGGTACGCCATTCGTTCACCGCTCGCTGAAAGGACCGTTCCCATGTTTTTCTTTTCCCCAATGTCATGTTGTAACCTGTTCACCACCTCTCGTATACGTTGAAGCAGAGCAAATTAGTTGTCCATCAGCATGTGATGATACATCAAAGAAGGATGACTACAGGTTGACAGTGATGGATTACTTCTCACAGCCAGTTCCAAGTAGCTGTGGGTTGATTCTCTTGGCAATTTTGCGATAAAGCAATCAAGCATATTGAATAGCCGAGTGATTTACGTTTTCCTGTCTCCTGGTTTATTGATGGGTTTTCCTGTAACATGCGTGCACGAGTGCGCAGATGTGTTTAATGGCTTTGTAAGTGTTATCAGCTACTGACGTAGAACCAACATACAGCCAACGCCTAGACTTACAACACACAGAACAAACACAGACACACACACACACACTCACTCATACACACACACACACACACACTCACTCAGCTGACCAACGCCCAGAGATTGGGCACATAGAGCTGGGAATAAGAAGTTAGGTGCAAAGAAAGAAAGGAAGGAGCTGACAGGAAAGACGACAGAAAAAAAAGTATGGAGGGCAAACAGAGGAGGTGTTCCTTCTGCTGAGTCAACACTGTTATCATACACATACAGCAAATGCAACCGTCCAGCTCTGACGCGTCTCCGGTAACGTCACCGTGGTAACGTGACCAGTGGAATCAGAATTGCCGGGTTGCTACAGCAACAGCTACTGGGGCCGGGGCCAGTGGCCATCATGGCTGCTGGCGGAAATGTGGGAGGACTAGTGAACATTGCAGCTGCGCACTGTTACACAACCATGCATCCACGTGTGTGTGAGTGTGTGAGTGTGTTTTAAATGGTGGCACAAAGTTTGTCCCATTGATAAGAGCTGCAGGTTGTGTAACTGCTCAGTGTTTCCAGTGTCAGGCTGCAGGCTGCAGCTTCGACCCGTTAGCCCACTGCCACAGTCAGCTAGCCGGCTCTGTCTGTCAGCTGGTTATCCTGGGATGCCTAGTCTGGACAGCAGATGGGATGGGTGCCGAGAACAGGATTTAGCCCGGGTACGTCAGCTGACTGGAATAAGTAGCCTGGTCAGAACAGGATTTTGCCTGGGATAGTTCCAGACTTGACTTGTCCTAACTGACAGTTAGCCTGGTGGCTTAGCCTTAGCATGACCACGATGAAGCCTCATGTATGGTTGTGTTTAGCATCTATGTCGGTGAAATGTTGTAACTATTCAATGCTGTTGTGTGTATTTATGGTTGTATGTTAGCATTCAGGTGTCGCGTAGCAATAGCACCGTTCATTTGCTTGTCGTTTTTTTCCGCCACTGTATTGAAACTCCTCCTTAATCTTTGTGTTTTATTCACGCACAGCTTCTGCTAGAATCAAACAATAATGGCCGAAACTGACCAGATTCGACTGAGTTGGATTTGATAAATGCTGCCACCTGCTGGTCTAAATCAAGCTTTAGATTTGGCTCCGTTAGCCTCGCTAATTAGCCCTTACTCTTAGCATGCTCATAGGCTGAAAGAGCCGCTAAAATTGTCGCTCATTTTGCTAGCTCTTGACTCGTAAGCTAGCATGCGGCTTGATTAACATTACTATGAAATTCAGACACTTGGTGCATAGTTTGTGGTAATGTTTTAGATGAGGTAATAATGACTGGTGTTAGCCCTTTGAATTACTTGGATAATTATACATGTTACTTTTAAAAACAAATAATTGCAAGGATTTTGTTGATATTTGTCACTATTGTTTTACTGCTTGTTTTCCAAAGAATCTGACTCTGACAATTTGGTCTGTCGTATCTTTATGTTTGAAATGCAACGTTTATGGTTTGGGTTGATGTATAACTCCGTCTTCACCCTCTCATCTGCAGAACTCCCCTCGGAGCCTCTCTCGATGATCAGACGGCTTCTCCCAACAAAGGTAATCAACGCGCTCAGTGTGCTATTTATTATATGTCAGCCTTGTAGGACACTTCACTTTACTCGAGTGCACTTCAAACTCATCATTACAACTGTGTTTGGTTAACTCAGTGCGTGACTTTTTTCAAACTACTATCCAGAGTATTTCGTAATGTCCCTGCGTTGTGTGTTCTGTGTGAGAACAGGAGCACCGAAGAACGGCTGCAGCTTTGAAGATGACCTTTCACTGGGAGCTGAAGGTCAGTGCAAAAAAAAAAAATCACAATACAAACAAGATAAGAGATTTCTGCTCATTGTTAACAGTTTCTCCCACGTACGTTTGAGATTTTGGTCACGCTCCAAGTTCAGAGAGGGAGATGGATTTCGGGTTACATTGCGTCCCAAACACGGATGATGTGAAATATCAACACAAAGCTTAAAAATAGAATTAAACCGTATATGATTTTCTCGAAGCTAATATATTCAGCCTTTTGTATGAAAAGAGGCACTTCTTCTGTTTCAAACAAAGATACAGTCACACAGTCCAGATATTCCATGTGTTTTACGTTTGAGAAAAAATGTCCACCATTGTTTGAAATGTCTTCCTCATGTGCTGAATAATTGCCTCACAAGCACTATTGATAACACTGCCACCTTTGGTTTCTGGAGGTACTGCTCTGTTGTTTTCCTTACATGCAATGCCGTCATCAAAGAACTAAAGCGGCCCTAACATTGGCAGACCCGTCTAAGATTTCCCTGTCAAACCTTGGGTCTTAACGTCGAAGCGTGAGTTGTTTTGATATCGTTACGCTTGTTACAACTTGATCCCGGCGTCAGGTTGTTGGTGTGAGTGATATGCAATAATTGCATGTCCAGTTTGCATGATGCAGTATGTTGTAGCCACACAGACTTTCAGGTGTTAAACAGGATCAAGGCTGATCTCTTAGCTTAATACGGAGAAATGAAATTACATAAGATTTGCTATTCTGAGACTTTGCATGTAGACTGTTGTAGAAGCCAAGTTCGAGTTGACTACTGTTTAGTGTTATGTAACATTGCACGCTGTGTAACAATCGTGACTGATGTTCAACAGTCCTGGTAATCAAGCACATTTTGCATTGTCGGAATGTTTTAGGCTCGAAAGGTAAAGGCATGAAAAAGCAGAAATAGAATTTCTCACACGTTGTTGTGTTTCCCGACTGTCTGGTATCACTCTAATGGAGCGGAGGGACTTGCCTGCTTTATGTCAGAATCTAATTATGTGGCCAGAACATATAAACATCACTGCATGCACATTGTAAATAAGAGGGAACCACGCGTCCTGATACATATTTTCTGCCAGCCAGCTCACATTGTGAGCGCTCTGAACACTCCCCACATGGAAATGCCAAACTCAGCACAGCAGAGAGCGGGGAGTGACAGTCAGACCTCACCATGTAGGGGGGGGATCCCGGACTTAGGGTGTCAAGGTGGAGGTTTTTCAAAAGAGCAGTGAGTGTATGGGGGGAGTGAGCAGAGGGTGCGCTGGATATATAGTGTACGCCTGGATGTGCAGGTCGATAGTTGTCAGAATCTATGTTTATCCATCCATCCATCCATCCATCCATCCGTATCTATCTGAGAGAGTGAGAGAGAGAGGTTAAATGGATGGATAGGTGGATGAATGGATGAATAGATGGATGCATGGATGGATGAATAGATACATAGATAGATAGGTGGACAGAAGGTTTGATGAATGAATGGATGATTAAGGGATTGATTTTCGGAATTATTTCAAATATAAACGTACGGCTATGAATAGATTTTTTTCCTAAGGAATTGTTTCTCAGATTTTTAACATTCATTTGGTTCCTCATCTTACAAAACTTTATTCTATGATACTTACTTTGACGCTGAGTGGTTAAACAAATCGTAAAGTGTTAAACAGTATATTTATCAGACTGACCTGACACACCCCTTGTCTCTGCGAGTGATTTTAGAGAGTCAGCTGAGCCCCCCCCCGAGTGTCTGACAAGCACAACAGTGTCGGCAGAATCAACAGAACACTGTGTGATACTCTGCTCCATCTTCATTCCTTACTGCTGTTTCCTCATGAAGCAAATCCAAACAGTCACCGAGGTGTGCAAACACCACGCATGCATGATTGACAGTCAGTGACAGTCCTCAGCATTTGTGAATTTAGTGTGTGCATGCGTGCGTGCGTGTGTGTGTGTGTGTGATCATTCCTGTCATCTGCTGTGAGTATCGAAGTAATGGCTCTGATACCCTGAGAGTGTTTTTGTTATTAAGTGAACAATAGACCCTAACGACTTTATGTTTCACAGTATCGATGTGAACATGACATGTGTTTGTGACAGTCGGTGACAGTCCTCAGCATTTACGCATATATTTTGTGTGTGTGTGTGTGTGTGTGTGTGTGTGTGTGTGTGTGTTGTGGGGGGGGGTTGCAGAGGATGTCCTCAGAAGACTGTGAAGGGGTCAGCTGGTGGAATCTAGGACTGAATAGACACTAATGAGATGATGTTGTCTGCGCTTGTAGATCTGATCAAAAACATTCTGGACGACAACAAAGAGCCTGAGCACATATGATCCTCACACACACACACACACACACACACACACACATCGTTTACTTGTTTGCAGATACAAAAGCTTTTATTTTGGAGACTAGAAATGCAGAAGATATTTGCAATATCCACAGTCCCTGAATCCTACCCACTGCACCTTTACATGAATGCACATATATTAATCTAGTGTAATAAAAAAAAAACATTTTGGTGTATAAAAGTAAAAGGAATGCAGCAACACATGTCATTTGATATTCCACATCAGGACTTAAAAGCTTAGATTTCCATCTCTCCTGCATCTACTGTGTCATAATTACATGTAGCTCTTTTCTTGTGGTGTATCAATCTACATGAGCTGTGGCTTTGTGATAATGTGAATGCTGAAAAGATAATGGCGCAGTTTATGTATTTAAAGTATTATTAGAAACCTGTGCCGCCGCTTAAGTGGAATCTCTCTGTCGACTTCCTGTCTGACTCTCGCCTGGTGTTAAACTGTCCCTGCTGTAAAAAGCCTTAATGACTCTGTCAGTGATATCTGCCATAATGGCCTTTTGTCCTCAAGTCCACGTCGTGTATGGACGCGTCCTGATGGACTGCAGCGATGTGGGACTTTATGGGGACAGCATGGGAGGGGATTAAAGTCTTCATGCGGGAAGACGATGGAAGTGAATTAGTAAATTAAAGGAGTCGGGGTGAATAGAATGGAAGTGAATAAGAGAATTAGCGCGAGGAGCCAAGCGGTTGTTGTGCTTGGCTCCGGTAATCCAGCCGTCCATCACGAGAGAAAACACTGTGGGTTCAAAGAGTGAAGGAGAACATCGGCTGAAATGAAATGGAGAAGAGAGAGGCGCTGTGTCAGACAGACGCTGGCAGGACGACAGGTCTGGACAGGTTCCTCTTCCCGGGAAGAGAAAACAACTGTCACACCTGCAGCTGCTGGTGACTGAGTGAAGGTTCACCTGCCTCGGTTGAAGTCACAATCACACATTGATTGCCTTCGAAACAGTGAAAATGTCTTCTTTGGTTGGCAGTCGTTTATCGAATGTAATGATTCTCTGCTTCTAAGTGACGTGTTTGAAGTCATAGGGGTGTTGGAACAAACAAACACAAACACAGAGTAGTAGTTGACTTGTTATTGTGGCAGTTTGAGAGCTGGAGCAGCTCTGGCTAATGGAGGCGGAGCCTGCAGCGGTCGCATGAATTGCTAGTTCCGACCTCAGCTGTTGGAAAAGGAAAACCAATATTCATATGAAATCAAATGATGCCCTTTAAGTGTGTAGTAAATGATGTCTTAACTTGACACTATTAAAAGACATTTCTCAGTCAGCTGACCTCACACCCTCAGGCAGATGTTCCGGAGTCTCAGGGCCACGACTCCATGACAAGCAGGTCTCTGTTACATGGAGGTACGACCTGTCGCCTCGGGCTGTTTCATTTATTTCAAAAGAGGGCCTGCTTTTAATATTAAAGGAAATCAAAACGGCATGTCGGTCTACATGGTAGACATTTGGTTGTCTGTATGGTTTTTTTTCTGTTTCACAACAGAAACAAAAATCCCTCAAAGTCTAAGCACTGGACAATCGGAGGGAATTTCGAAGTCCGAGATCAGAGGTCGTTATGTTTGCAGATTGACTCGTGATTCTGTCACCGTTTATTATGATTAACTGTTGTTTACTTTTAACCTTAGTGTCCTTGTTCTTCTCTGCAGCCAACCATCTTCAGTCCAGTACCAATAAACCTGATTCCTGGTGAGTTCACTTCTCAACAAATGAACAAATGAATTTGAAAAACAAATGTCTGTGATGTTGAGCTGTAACATAAAGCATCAGCTGGTTGGTAACTCTGATCTGTGTGTGTGTGTGTGTGTGTGTGTGTTTATCTTTTTGTGGTTTGTGTGTAT
>JAFBJT010002137.1:11298-66099 GCA_016785325.1 Chascanopsetta lugubris
TCAGATAATGTTTATACAAAAAAAAATGGGTGTACGAAATGTATAATATAATACAATATAATAAGATATCTTGAAATGGAATATATTAAAATAGAAATAATAAAGTAACAACAGGGAAAAGTGATAAAGTCAAAGTCAAACATGGAAATATAAGACATAGAATTTGTCAGAATAAATACTTAAATCTATAAACAACATTCTTCACCACATAGCAATTGAAGAATCACATCCATACAGAATGTGACTGTAAACTAGAGCTGTTCTAATAAGTAATGGTGAATATCAACTATCAACGTAGAAGAGTAAAAGGCTCAAAACCTTTTCTTTTTTCTTCTTGTAAAATGGATCTTAAATAGATCTTTTCCAATTTATATTGAAACACAATGTCCTTGTTCCTCGGGGTGGAGGCTTTGATCCTGTTACAGTTTATCATATTAGAAGTTGGGTGAACAGGGCAGCGAAGGTTGGCACACTATGCAACGGTAGGTGTGGTGACTGAGTCGTACTCAATATATGTCCATTACAGGATGTGAGTTGATGATTTTATGGAGAAAGAACAGAGCACGACCCAAAATACATGGATGGGTCAAGGTATGAAAAGTAGGTTGCTAAGTTTTGGAGTCTTTTTTTTATTATTTTTAGTTATTTTTTTGCAGTACATTAGTACATGCATTTACGCTGCATATTGACAGATAAAGGAATATTATAGAAATTGATTCTAATGAGAGAACAGACAGTTGGAAAAGTTCAAGACGAGATATTCCGTGACCGACTCAGTTAGCATGTGCTCAGTTAGTATCTAGGGCACATGTGTAAATCTTGTGGCCCACGGACCAAATGCAAGATCATTTTATGTGGCCCGCGAGAGCTTTAAAGGCATATGATTGTATAGAATAAAAGTCTACAGCATACACTACCCATGAACTCTAATTAATTGCACATGCCACTTTTTATGTGTAGCAATATATTCAGTGTGTTTATGGTTTCATAAGTACAACTGCATGGGTGCTATTTTTAGAAAGTTAACAAAATACAACATGAAAAGATGTTATAGGTATATATCATATCATCTTCAACTGCTTATCCAGTAATCCGGGTCGCGGGGTGTTTCCACCAGTGTGCATAGGGCCATTCGGGGTGTCAGTGTCCGGGCCAGTGACACTGCAGCAGGGCCCGAGTAGGTTTCAAACCAGTGACCTTTGGCTCCAAAGGCGACTGCTCTGAACACTGAGCCACTGCCACCCCACGTGTACGTGATGAAGAGGAAATTAAATCAAACACAAATGAATGCATAGCTATCTATCACCATTTGCAGTGCATTGTGGGGAATTTGCATGATGTGTAATCCTTGTACTGTTTGGTTAGTGCACCAGTGAGGGGTGGAGTCGGTGTCAGGCAAAATTAAGGCCACGTCATCCTTCATACGATGGACACAGTGAACTCCTATTTATTGCATGAGCCCTTGCTGACTGCAGGAAGAATATATTTATATATCTTTATATTCTTAAACTTCTTGATACGAACAGACCAATCGACTGAATAAATAAAGCAGTTAATTTCTGCAGCCAATGGGAAAAGAGATGATTTGTGACACGTGACCTGGGTACGTCCACCATTGCGGCTGCTGCATTGTGATATATTTCTCTATCATCTGACGGCTTTGAGAAAAGTGTCCCTATGTGCTTCGTTCTTTCATCCCTCTCTGGTATCCTGGTGTTCAGCTGTTACACACACACTGATTATTAGACGGAGGGTAAAAAGAGAAAACACCCTTCACAAACCAGGCAGTGTCACCTCATCTGCGGCAGCCCTTTTTCAAGAAATGCCATCTGCCCCGTCAGTACAATAGCCATTAGGCAGTGAAACCACAGTTTAGCTGGTGCCCTGCCAGCATCCATTTTGTCAGCCTGAGCACACTCCACTCGGCGCCGGCTCGCCGAGTGCAACAGAGTGCATCAGAAAATAATTAAACACTTTTTTCCAGGGTGATGATGCAAGCAGTAATTAATTGCCTTTGCATTCAGTAATGTTCATTAATGTGTCTGCCACAACAATCATAATGCTTTCCACCAAACACTCTCATCTCTGCTTATCTCGCATCCCAAGGTTTAACGGTCATTATATGTGGTGGTGGTGACCAACAGGCATTTCAATACGGCCTCGGATCTCCAAGAATAGCCCTCATACCAGCATTCAACCGGCAAAGTGGACAGAAGCAAAAATAGATGAATATATAAAATAAATAAATGAATGAATGAATGGATGGCAAATCCTTCCTGAAGCAGCTAGACTGGTAGAACACTGTAGCCTTGGTGTTGTGCAGTGTAACAGGGATATGTGACATGTCCTTTCACACTTAAGGGATACACTTCAATCAAAGGTTGATAAGTTGGCTGTGTGAGCCACTAATGCCCCTTTTTCCATAGTACCTACTCCACTCCACCCCTCTCCGTTTTCAGCGTTTTCCATTGGGACCTGGCACATTTTTAGTACCTGCTCGGCTGAGGTTCCGAGCGAGCCGAGTCGGACTGAGAGTGTGATGTGAACCTACTGCAAGCCACTGCCTGACCGGAGCGTGGCGTCACGGGATGAGTCATTGAGATCGACTCGTTCGCAAGAATCCAACCAGCCATATTTAAAGCCCAGTTGCAGCGGTCGTGTCGTTTCACTTATTTATTTGTGAGCGCAGCTGGGCGCAGTTTGTCGCAAATGAAGCTCAGTGAAGTTAAATGAAGTGCTGCATCCGCTGCGCGTCCGTGAAGCCGGGGACAACATACCACCACTGGGAGGCTTGGTCCAATGTCCAGACTGACGGAGTGCAGCGATATTTTTTTGAGCCAATGTAGCCAGTGCCAGTTTTGGTACGCCCTTCTATGACGCCCCCCCCCCCCGCCCTTATGGAGGTGGCACTCAATTGTTATGGAAACGGAACCAGTATCAAGTCGAGTCAAGTCGAGTAGTACAATGGAACAGCAGCATAAGAAGCTGCAGACCTCACATCACTTCACTGCTGATAGTGTCAAAATAAACACGTAAGGCTGTAGGTCAAATGTCGAGGTCAGTTTAAAGGGACTGGATTTTGGGTTAGGGTTAGGGTAGGGGTAAAATGTCATTTTTGTCATTTGTAAATCAATTAGATACTACATTTTTTATAGATTTATCACCCAGATATCTTTTTTTTTTTCTATTACCTGAAATGAGCCTATTAATGTATGTTTGTATGAGGAGCTGGTCCTCCCTATGGGGGCCGCCATTTTTTGACTGTAGCCCAGAATGGACATACTTAACATCTTTTGAGTTGTTATGACAACTGAAGTCATAGGTTCTCCTGCATGTTCAGAAGGGTGAGGGTGAGGTGATGGAGACATCATACAACTTCACCTCTAGATATCAACAAATCTTACACACTGCGCCTTTAATAAAAATAAAAATGAAAATAAATAGATAAAAAAATACATACATAAAAAAAAATAAGAAAGATTTTTTTTCAAAAGTTTATTTATTTATTTTTATCCTGTTCAGGTGTTTCACTCTTGTGATTTTAAATGTGGAACAGTTAGAAAAAAAGGAATGTGTCTGGGTTTTCATTAAGAGGTTAGTTGTGACCACTCTCCCTGCAGAGAGATGAATTTGAATAGGATGAGGATAAGTGGAAGATGTTTACATTTACGGAGGGGATAAGTATTAAACTCTGCTCCTTTGGTGAAGGGTTTGATATTTTGATTGTCGCAAAGCGTGATGGTAGCAATCACCTGTATGATGGAATTACTTTGATAGTGTGTGCTGCCAAACTCTGCTGCCTGCCCTGCCCTGCCCTAACCCTAACCTTGCACCCACATTGGTTTATAGAAAGATAAAGGTCATGTGGCAAACCATGCCTCTGAATTAACGTGGAATCATGCATATGCCTTTAAATACAGTACACATATATGTATATATATATATATATATATATATATATATATACATACAGTATAGTAATAGAAAAACTTTTTTTTTTTCAGTAATCAGTAATTAAACAAAAATCACTGTGAAAAAAAATATAATGTATATGTGTATATACATATAGAAATATGAATAATAATCAATGAAAAATGTTAAATGAATGAAATTAAAAAAAGGTCTCCACCAACTCCAGAGGGCAAAATGTTTTTCCAACCATTGCATAATAGGATATGGGGTAATTTCTCCATATCCTTATCTCACTCTCTTTGTATCAAACTAATGATATTACAGCTGTATTTAGTTTATCGATGATGTCTATAGACACTGATTTCCACCCTCGTCTAAAATAAATTGCTTATCTGTGACCTTGCAAACAAGAATCTCCTTACCTGTCACTGCATACGTCATGGAGATGGGCAGTTATAAAGACATCATTTATTTCAAGTGCCTCCCTCGCTCTCTCTCTCTCTTCCTCGCCACCTCTCTCCCTTTCTCCCCCTCTCCCTCTCTCCACACACGACTCCATATAACTGCCCATATCACTCGAATAAACACCGTGATAGCAAAGTGCAGTGACCTTGTCAACAAGAGGTCTTGCATGTGGTATATCTGCTGATATCTGTGGCTGAGCTGAGCAGCAGTGACAGAATCATGATCATGTGGGTCACCATCATTTATCATGGGGATATAGAAAGTGTACAAGTGGTCTCCGGAGCAGTGCAAGGGAGAATTCATGGGATGTTTTGTTATCTTCCATCAGGTCTGTCACTTTAAGATCTTCCTTGGAACTGCTTGAATTGCAGCGCAGTTTACATGTCCCTATATCTGGGGGCTCGCATTAATGCTCAAGTATGAAATCACATTTCATGTGATGGCTGGAACTATCAGGTGAGAAGTCAGGTGTGTCACCAGGGTCACACCAGCTGGCTGCAGCAGGTGTGGACCTATCATAAGACATAATAGTGATGATGCAACCACAGACCGTTTCCAAAGATGGATGTCGTGTCCATGCTGTCACCCATAGATTTCTGCAGAGTGCTTTTAGGCAAATAGTAGGCAGGTCACTTGTTGCCATCTTGCCGGTATCTAACTCCTCCTACTTCCTGGATCATCCAAAAACAGGCAAAGAGGCGGGACAAACACGGAGCTGTGGGCGCGCCCATGGTGCCGTCGTATCACCCGCAGCAAGAGCCACGTCTCCCCACCCGTCAGTCAAGAAGCCACACCTTCAATTATGCACAATTTCACACCAAAAAAATGAAAATAAGAGTGAGAAACCCCACCTCGTACAGTTGTCATGGTAACACGTGGCAGATTGAGACCAAAAACGAAGTTTGTATCAGACTTTAAACATGTTTCATTCAAAGTTGTTCACACAAAGTTGACCATTTTAACATGGGAGTCTATGGGGATTGACTGACTTTTGGAGTCAGCCCCCAGTGGCCGAATTCCTTATGGGCTTCATCTGTCTGCACCGGAGGATTGCCCTTCGGATGCAACTGAAGCTGAATGTTTGGTGAGGCCATGCAAATACACAGAGGCAGCAATGTTACTTCCAAATGCTCAAATGATCAGCCATAGAACACATCAAGGAAACGTATATCAGGGTAAGCAAGCAAAAATTCATTATACCAGTGCGTTGAGGGAGTTACTGCCTCGGTACCTGGCTCTGCTTCTTCCAAACTCGGCTAAAGCCCTGCAGGATTTCCTGCTAAGATCAAACACTAATGCATCATGTTCCAAATTCGTGGGTGTCAAATTTAAGATCAGGGGTGTCAAATTTAATTTCACAGAGGGCCACATCAGCATTATAGTTGCTTTCAAGGGGCTGGTTTTAAATGTGGGACTAAATGTAATTACTACTAACATTGTGAAATAACTGTCCTCATAGATGATTATTATTTATCAATCTATTATTTATTTTTCAGTTACAAATATTGTATGTGCACTTCCATTCCATTGTAAACACACTGAATATATTGTTACATTTTAAAAAGTGGCATGTGAAATTCACTAGAGTTCATGGGCGATCTCTGGGGTAGACTTTTATTTCTAGACAATCATATGCCTTCAAGCTCTCGCGGGCCACATAAAATGATCTTATGGGCCGCAGGCCACGGGTTTCACATATGTTCAATAGATGGTAAAATTTCCAGCCTGCCCTGGAGATTATTATAATTAGCTTGGGCCATCTTCACCAGATTAACTTCTGGGGTTGACTCAGCAGCACACCTTCCAACAGAAGCATTTTACAGTACATGTATTAAAGATGCAGTGTGTAAGATTTGGTGACATCTAGAGGTGATGTTGCAGATTGTATCCATCACCTCACCCTCACCCTTCCGAACATACAGGAGAACCAATGGTAGACTTCAGTTGTCATTAAACTCAAAAGATGTTTAGCATGTCCACTCTACTGAAAAAACATGGCGGCCGACATAAAGAGGACAACATAGAGAGGACCTGCTCCTCAAGCAAATATACATTAATAGTCTCATTTGAGGGGGAATGGATAAAAATAAACAAATTAGGTGATTGGAAATCAATTAAAATGTCCATATGTAATTGTTCTGTGATATTCTTAGAAGTGACAAAAGTGATTGAAATCTTATACACTGCACCGATGGCAGTGTTTAAAAATAGCCGTGCATTTTTAAGCACTTGCCAATAAATAACCCTAACCCTTGGAAACAAATGACTTTATGAGGCCTGGACCACAGCCTCCAAAGAAAAGGGGTAATACTGATCAACAAGTCTTAAAAGGTGTTCGTCAAGGTCATAACAAGAGCGGCTTACAAATGTGACAAGCCACACTTGACAGAGTCATAGACTGTGAGATCCCATTAGTCTCCAATTGTGTGTCTGCCAGTGAGAGAGAGAGAGAGAGAGAGAGAGAGAGAGAGAGCGGCAGATGGCGAGAGCTTCCATTGAGAGGGGAAATTAAACTGGTGGCTTTACTCGATCAAAAGAGAGACTGGAGAACACATCACCTGCTTCATCACATCCATTAAACTGTGGAAATAAATATATTCATGCTCTTCAGACAACAACACCTCAGACCCTGTCAGATTACAATGTAGAAAATATGGAAAAATAAACACAACAGATATTGTTTGTTTGTATCATTTCCAATATTTTGACATGAGGAATGCATGGTTGTGGGTTCTGTGTCTAATTGAACTAAATAGTCTGAAATAGGACTTGATCTCTAAAAATAAGATGTGTGCTATAAATGAAGTAATAAACTCAAGGGTGCAGTGTGTAAGATTTGGTGACATCAAGTGGTGAAATTGCCTTTTGTATCCATCACCTCACCCTCACCCTTCTGAACATGTAGGAGAACCTATGGTAGACTTCACTTGTCATTGGAGCTCAAAAGATGTTTAGTACGTCCAATCTGGGTGATTGTGAAAACATGGCAGCCCCCACATGGAGGAGCCACTCCTCATGTAAATATAAATTAATGGGCTCGTGTAAGGGTAATAGGACCAAAAATACATTTTGGTGATGATGAAAGTGCCAGTATGTACATTTTGTTGTCATTACTTTTCTACCAATACAAATGAGCAAAATCTTAAACACTGCACCTTTAATAAATGTTTAGGCGTGCAAACATAATTAAAAATCAAAGGTCTGATATCCACTGTCATATAACTTGCAGCAAACAACACTTGATTTATTAAATGTAAACCTTATATTTTCATTTGAGGTGAAACTGCCCTCAAGCGTCAGGGGCCAATTACGTAACTTTACCTTTCGCTTTTTCGACCGCAACGCCAGCACATCACGCTGAACGAAGTATTGGATATAGTAGTGATTGTTGGAAGGAAGACCAAAACGGTGAAGAATAAAAATCCATAAAAGCAGAAGAAGAGGAGATCAGATGTTTTATTTCACAAGACCCAACAAAGTGGTGCACGGCAAGCACCTCAATTATAATTAGCCCATTTACGCAGCCCCTTAGTGGGTTTAGGTTTTAGGCTTATAATCAAGTCGAAAAACTCAGCTAAATAAGGCTAGTAATATGAAAAAAACGATAAAAGAGCTTATGCACAAAGGTAATAGAAAATCAGAGGTGCAATATGCTCTTGATAAGCTTGTCAATTTGTGTGATGAAGCAAAAAGTGTTCATGATTCTGTGATGGGTTTGTTTCCCGATGATGAAAAGGAAAAGCATGACAAATGGTTCAAAGCAAAAATAATTTCCCACGTGAAAAGGTGAGCAAAATGTTCTTAACAACATGCACTTAATGATGATAATGATAACGGTGACGATGACAGTAATGATGAAGATAATGTAAATCTAGAGGACAGTGTTTCAAACGTTTCAAGCTAAAGCACAAGCAAAAAAAAGTGCAAGCAGTGGAAAATCAAGCACTACGTCCTCTGCAAGAGTCAAAGCTGAGGCAGACAGACCTGCAATGTTTGCCCGTGTGGCAGCGGTAAAGGAAACGCAAAGAAAAAGAGAACAACTGGAGCTGGAAGCTCTGCTAGCAGCATTCACTGCTAAATCAACAGTTTTACAGGCCTCTGACATTTCAAGTGTTTCAAAAGCATCAAATGCAATGCATTCATACTTGCAAAGGGGGAAAAAAAGGAAGGAAGCAACTGCAAACAAGCTAAATCCTTTGGCAAAGGAGTACAAAGCTGAAAATCAGGACAAGCTGCAACAAAGTAAGGTTTGGAAGCTAGCAACAACTAAAACAGCACCAACAGTTACGCACCATCAGGACGCTAGTTGGCAACAACCCTCACAAGACGCAAGTAGATGCACAGTCTCAATTTTGGCGATATTCTTTGCATCGGGTTCAGCCCGTCCAGGAAAGGCAATGTCCCCTGCTCACTGCTGGATGAAATGAAGTCTCCTTTTTTCAGTACTAAGCCAGTGGACGAAAGGTAACCCTTTATGTTCAACCCCCAGTCTATAGATGAAATGCAACCTCCTCTTTTCAGTTCTCCACCAGTGGAAGAAAGACAGCCTGAATATATTTATACCATAATGCAAAGACAAAATGAAATCACAGAAGCCCTTGTCCAACAATCACGACTATATCCAATACTTCGTTCAGCGTGACGTGCCGGCATTGTCCAATGGTATTGGCAGCAAGAGACATTCCAATATTTGATGGGAATCCTCTGCAGTATATCTCCTTTAAAAGGGCATTTGAGCCAGGAGTGGAGGAAAAGGTTAGAAATGCTGATTGCTTATATTACCTGGAAAAGTTCACGAGAGGACAACCAAGAGAGTTGGTGCGTAGTTGCCAGCACATGCTACCTGGACAAGGCTATGAGCAAGCAAAACAAGCTGCTGCAGGAACACTTTGGCAATGAATATAAAATGTCTACTGTATACAGGTATATGGAAAGGGCATTGGATTGGATCAATAAAACCAGAGGATGTGAATGCTCTACAAGCCTTCTCTTTTTTTCCTGCGTTCATGTTGTAATGTCATGGAGAGGCTGCAGTGCATGCAAGAGTTGAACATGCCAAGCAACATGAGTGCAGTGATGTCTAAATTGCCATTTAAGATGAGAGAGCGATGGCGAGCCATTGCATATGACATACTGTAGACATTCAAGAGTAGAACTATGTTCTAGGATTTAGTTGCATTTATTGAAAAACATGTGAGAATTCTATCAGATCCCTTATTTGGCGACATTAGGGACCCGCCATCTGGGACAGCTGGCTCAAAGGTTGTCAACAGATTCAGACCACAGTCAGGAAACAGAATCAAAGGAAACAGCTTTGCCCCTGCATAAAGGCTAATGTGGACCTGCTGATTGGAAGCAATGCATCCAAGATGTTAGAGCCTTGGGACGTCAGTAACAGCCAGGGGGAAGTTCCCTTCCAAGGTAGCAGTTGCATGGTTCCTTAAGCGGTGAAAGACTCAATTGGAGACGAGTCACAGGAGGTGCAAGCCAGAGCCTTCTGCTGTCAGCACACCAAGGATAGACAATGTCATACGGCAGGAGAAGCAGTGTCAAACAGGGCACAATTTGTCAACAGAAGATCTTTTAGAGGCGGAGCTTGCCATCATTCAATACTGTCAGCATCAAAACTTCGAGGGGGAGATTTCTGCATTGTTATCAGGGAAAACTACAGTGAGCAGGCAGAGTCCCATGTACAGGTTGGATGCGTTTTTTGATAATGGGCTCTTGAGAGTTGGTGGATGACCACTCATCCACTCATCAACATGTAGCCACTCTCTTTCTCAAGCATATTCACCAACAGCTGGGCCATGGTGGTCGTAACCAGAGGCTGTCCACGTTGAGGAGGAAGTACTGGGTGACAAATGCCAACTCAGCCGTGAGAAGAATGATAGCAGAATGTAACTTTTGTAGGAGATACAATGGCAGAATGGTGGAGCATAATATGGCAGATTTGCCAAAGGAGAGGATTCTTGCTGATCATCCACCATTCACCCGTGTAGGAATTGACTACTTTGGACCAATCAAGGTGAGGAAAGGACGAGGCACAGTCAAGCGTTATAGAGTGATATTCACCAGTATGGCAAGCAGAGCAGTCCATTTGTAAGTGGCTAATTCTCTGGACACAGATGCATGCATCAATGCTCTGCATTATTTCATCTCGAGGAGAGGTCAAGTGGTTCACATTCAATCCGATAATGCAACCAACTTCAGTGGAGCACACAGATAGCTCACAGAGGGTCTGGCAGCTCTGAATCACACACAAATTCAAGGAGAGTTGCAGCAAAAGGGAGTTAAGTGGTCTTTCACTCCCCCAGCAGGCTCATATCATGGTAGCGTTTGGGAGCGTTCAATCCACATGGTGAGAAAGATTCTCTGTGAGGTTCTTCGACAGCAGATTGTGGATGGGCGTCATACTGTCATGTGTGAAACTGAGGCCTTTTTAAATGATCAGCCTATTACTAAGCTGTCAGATTATCCCAATGATCTTGAGCCACTCACTCCTAACCATATCCTCCTCATGAAAGGAAAGCCATCATTGCCACCTGGATCATTTCAACCACATGACCTGTATGTAAAGTAAAGATGGAAGCAAGCTCAGTACATATCTGATCTCTTCTCTACAGTGGATACGAGGATACCGACCTTTGCTGCAGGAAAGGCAAAAATGGAACCAAAAGAGGAGAAACCTGAACTCTGGAGACTTTGGACTCTCTATGACGTCGTCATAATGAATCCTATTGCCCCAAGGGGCCTCTGGCCACTCGAAATAGTCTTGGAGGCTTTCTATGATAAGAAAGCATTTGTGCACTCAGTCCGTCTGCAGACAAAGTCTATTACCATTGAAAGGCCTTACATGAGGATGAAGGGTAGCAAGTAATTCAAGTTATTCTTTGTATGCGGGATATATCACTAAAATGTAAATCATCATCATGTAAATGACTAAAATATAAATCATCATCGTGTTCATCATTGTGTCATTTTGGTCATGGCTCCTTACCTTGTAAATATTGGAATTGTTATGCCTGTGAGTCACTACAATTAGGGGCCGGTATGTAAGGGCCAATTCAGTGGGTAAAAATGTGTATGTAGGACACTAAGTTGGCCGTTAGGTGTCACCTTTGGATTTGGGGTCACGAAGCCATTTAGGTAGGAACCTTTCATTAGGTGACAGGTGTTGCTAGTCGGTGGGAGGACAAACAGCTTTTCAACCACAATGCCGGCACATCACGCTGAACGAAGTATTAGATATAGTCATGATTGTTGGAAGGAAGACCAAAAAGGTGAACAGTAAAAAACCATAAAAGCAGAAGAAGACATCGGATGTTTTATTTCACAAGACCCAACGAAGCGATGCACGGCAAGCGCGTCAATTTTAACTAGCCCGTCTATGCAGCCCCTCAGTGGCTTTAGGTTATAGGCTTAGCCGCTATAGGAACTATGTCAAAATTAATCTCTTTAAAAGATGGCTACAAAGGATGCCAACTTTTTTTAAACAGATGGTCAAATATACAGTGATATGTCCAGATGTCCATCTTCGACTCTATCATTAAAAATGACTTCACACAAATCTCAAACACACAAAAGGACACTGTACTCTGTCGTCATATATCTGCATGGTAACGACCCACAGGATGTCTGTGTGGTCAAATGTAGAGCTGAAGATGGTAATTAGTCACAATCTGTGCCACAACCGCTGACCCTTGACAAAATGACACATTTGTGCGGGGATCAGTACATTGTTGAACAGCCCCTGTCCCCAAGTCCTTTATCTTATCCACAGTGATTGAGACAAACCCTGTCAGTGGGCAGGGAGCCTATTCTCTCTGGCTATAACACAAAGCAAGTCTCACATCAAGGCAAACATCTCATCAAACATTTATGGTGTCAGCTCCACAGCAAATCCATTTGAATCAGCCCAGCCGCAGGTATAATTACAACCTGTGATGATAAATAATCTCTTCAGCAAAGTTACTGGGACACACATTTCGACATTAGCGCGCTCCCAGCCAGTGCATGTGATGATGAAGTAATTAATAGCAGCGTGAAAATCATGACATACATTTTTTTTTACCTAATGCTAATTATCTGACTCGCCATGGTGGATTTCAGCAAGCATTGCTATCTTTCTTTTCAATTTCTTGTGTTCAATTAGGCAAATGTCTTAGCTCTGTGTGTTTAATGAAATAATGTGGTGCAGTGTTTAGCAAGGAATGAGGAGATCTTATTTTATTTTTATTTAAAGGTGCAGTGTGTAGGATTTTGGTCATTTTTGTCACTTTTAAAAATGTTACAAAACAATTACAAACGGACATTTTCATGAATTTATAATCACATAAATGCATTTTGTCCCCCATTACCTTAAAACAAGCCCATTAATGTATATTTACAGGAGGGTGTCTTCTCTATGGAGGTTGCCATGTTTTTACAGTAGTAAAAGTGTACAAACATTCTTTGAGTTTTAGTGATAATTGAAGTCTATCATAGGTTCTCTCGTATGTTCAGAAGGGTGAGGATAAGAAGATGGATACAACATGTAACTTCACCTCTAGAGGTCACCAAATCTTACACATTGCACCTTTAATGTATGTTTCAGTTTTCAGGAAACATCAGCTACTGTCTGGTCAGAGAAGAGGGTTTAGACCAGGGGTGGGCAATTATTATTTCAGTAACAATTACTCCAATTACTTATCAAGAAACACAGATGCATGTGAACACAGCATAACTTTATAAAAAACAAAATAATGTCTATGACCTAACTGTTTTATAAATGAACCCATTAATGAATATCTGAATGAGGAGCGGGCTTCTCTGTTGGGGGTGCCATCTTTTTACAGAAATAAATGTGAACGTACTGAACATCTATTGAGTGTTAATGACAACTGCAGTCTACCGCAGGTTCTCCTGCATGCTCCGAAGAGTGAGGTGATGGATGCAACTTCACATCTACATGTCACCAAATTTTACACACTGCACCTTTAATATATGTACTGTAAAATACTTGCGTGAGGAGGTGTGCTATCTGAGTCAACCCCAGAATTCTCCATGTCAATCTTTTTTTTCAATAATATTGGAAAGAGTAGAGAGTTTTGTTTTGTATAATTGTCTGGAAACAAATGGGGGTGGTTTTCTAAAGTGGGACTTATACTTTGAAGGCTAAGAAAGTGAGGGGAGACGCTGTGAGCAGAGGCTACCGGACTCACCTGTGCTGTATCGCATGCAAACATCAAGCATGACAGATTTTTTTTTTCTGGCTTCATGTATAAAACAGCGCAGCTTGTACTCAACTCAGCCGTGAAATGCCCAGGTCTGCTTCGAGTGCGAGCGTCAGTGGTACCAAAAGCATGATGAAGAACTAGAACTAATTATCTCACATGACAGTGACCTCAAAGTATCAGTGGAATTACTATCGGTGGAATATCAAGCCCACAATGCTTTTAACTAGACAGAGTCGAGTCAGCACCTTTTTGGGGACTCATATTGATTTATGTGAAATGACATAATATTCATATTTCATACATGCAAAAAGCATTGTTATTATTTCATTCTCACTCAAACTGACTCGATTAGAATTCATGAGCTTTTCAAACATGCATGTTCCAATTAAGCTGCAGACTAATGTGCTCTATATTTGTCGAAACACAAGGACATATATCGTTTTATGATGGCTTACCGGCACAGAACCTCACAATTTACAGCCACTTGTTAATAATTTAAAAAAGGAAAAAATGGACCTGACAAAAGTATTGATTTATCATTAATAAAGTAATTAGGGCAGCAAATACAGGCTTTAGAGGAGGCATCTTTTTTTCTAATTGCCACGTTTATGGGCTAGTTATTAGCTACTAAATCTTTAAATGCTGTGATTAACAGAGCTGCAGTGCAGAAAAAAAAAGGAAAAAGAGAACATATTAAAACTCTAATATGAACGACAGCTCCTTCAAAAACGATGTGTAGATAATCAGAAGCTCGGTGCAATCCTTAAAATATCTTCAAAAAGATTATAGGGTATTTGCCAATGATCTATTATGTAACCCAATGGAGTGTCTGTGGTGTATAGAGGTTAAAGTGCATCATCCTCTTACCATCCTCTTTCCAATATCTTTAAGCAAGTGCTGTGTATGCATGTCAATTCACTGAATTAATGTTTTTGTAAGCTGGTGGATAGAAAAAAAAACTTTACATTAAAAGACTTTAAGTCAGAGACGGGCAATTCTTTTTCTGGGGCGGGAGGGGGGATGGGGGGCACATAAGAAACGCAGATCCATAGGTTTTCCTGCATGTTCAGTAGGATGAGGGTGAGGTGATGGATTCAACATGCATCTTCACCTCTAGATATCACCAAAGCTTACATACTGCACCTTTAAGGTATTGCGTAATAGCACAAGTCTACAAGTAATATTCAGGTTTTTAAATTTTCTTTAAATAAGTAGTCCAGATTATGTTCTATCTTTATTGAGCTCATTTTATTAATTATTATTCATACGTTTCATTTCCAGGTTGGGGTATGGGTGTTATGGATACTGCAATCACTATGGCTTGTATTTGTATTTAATTACATTTATTTATTTTACTTCCGTCTCCTTATTGCTTAAAGTATAATGAAATGGCGTTTCCATGTTGTGTATGTATGTATAGTTCTCAATAAAAGGTGAGTTTTAAAAAGTTGTAGTCCACAGGAAAACACAAACAATTCAGGAAGAATCTACCAATTCTACTCACAACTCTACTTTAAAACACTTTAAGTCAATTATGTTCAAGGACACTTTAGATGACCTAGCACCTTTTTCTTTAATTTCTAGCACATTTAGTCGTCATCAACAGCCGTGTCTTTGCACATGGTCATTTTGTACCTCTAATGTGACTATTATATATATGTTCATCTCTGGTTTTCATTTTACAATTGCTGTTCTGATCTGTTCAATCTGTACAGCCTGTTTTTTTTATTTTTCTATGTCAAGTTAATAAGTTTAGACATTCACAGTTTGCATTAATTACAATCATGTCACATTAATGCTTGGTTCTAGTTACTTCTGTTTCCATTTTCATAGCTGTTTATAAACTACTTACATCATTCAATGTACAGTTTTTCTGATTCCGTTTTTACAGTTCTGGAGTATTGAGTAACATTTACAGATTAGGTACTTAATATTCATGCACCGTGTAGAATTTATCGTGTTAGTCTTGGGTTCCATTCACTGTCAGATTCTGTTTAAAATCGTATTTAATCTGTACGACAATACTGATGCCTCTTACTGATGTTTTACAATATTTTTATATTATCTTGCATCATCTTCTCCGTACTTGAATACTAACCTGATTTTTGCTGCAATGTATGCTACTGGATGTACAGGATACTGCTTGAATTTCCCTCAGTATGAATAAAGTCTATCCGTCTATCTATCTATCTATCATCTATCTATCTGTCGAATCACTCTATGCCCTGGTGAAGAGTTAGCTTAGGTTCTTGTATCATAACTCAGCTCTGACGTCTGCTTCCAGCAGGCCTGGCCAGAATAACGGGGGATAAGAACCAAAATGGTTGTGACAGACAAACATGAGACCCGGACCTCTGTGACTCCAGAAGGTGACAGGCAGTCCTCTTGCATCATTAACCCAGTTTGCTGGTGAAGACCCGCTGCCATTATGAGGTTGTGTTTTTGGCAAGCTGTGTTATCTCTGCTGATGGGAAGACTGATTGCTGCCGCGCTAGGGGGAGGAAACTTCCACAGCCCATCTATCTCCGCTGCAGATAAACAGATGGAGGACTGTCGGCGGTACACACAGCTCAAAGCTTCCCCTGTCGTCCATTAAAGCCCAGTGTTCAGTAGATCATGTAGGAAGTGACAAAAATGAACACTCCAGGCAAGATTGTTCTCAATGTAAACGAGGCCTTTATCATACGCGCTCCTCCACTGTAGATCCAGATGTCATAGATTCAAATTTTTATGATTGTCACATGCAGCAAGTCCACAGCCCACATGACCTGGTACCAGTGAGTGATCATCAAGATGAAAGTAGTGCTTTGAGTTTTGGACTATAGACTGTATATAAAGATGGACGTGGTGTCCGTGACGTCACCCGATAGTTTTGAGTACTTTTGTGGAAAATGGTGGGTGCATCTCGCCAAGTCTTAACGCCTCCTACTTCCCGTTTTATTCAAAAACAAGCAAAGAAGAGGAACACACCCTGAGCTGTGGGTGGGGCCCATGGTGCCGTCGCATCACTCTCTGTGGACTCTATATGTGCCAGGTCGGCCCAGCTGTCAGTCAACTTTCAAACGTCGATAAAGTAAAAACAGGCAAGTTAGAAAATAATCCACCCCCCGTACAGTTGTAATGGTAACACATGTGACTGATTGAGACCAAAACTGTTTGTAGAAAACTTTAAACATGTTTCATTCACCTCTGAAGTGTATCCTTTTAACATTGGAGTCTTTGGGGATTTGCTCCCTTTTGGAGTCAGCCCCCAGTGGCCAACCCATGAACTGCAAGTTTTTTTCCCTACCTATTGTGCCTCATCCATCTGCAATGGAGGTTGCCCAGCGGTTTGGACGAGGTCATGTGCCTGGTCTATGGTGACGCCTGTTTGAAAGCGTGCACGTGATCTATATGAATATTCAGATTGAGATTTATTTTCAATGTTTTTGTTTTTAATGCAACTGAATTTGATTGATTGCGGTTCACGTGAGTGGCTTTGAATGTTTGACTTACTGCTTTCAAACTGCAAGTCCATTTTAAGGTCAAGGGTCACAGTCAGCTGCCACAACAACTTCGTCAGTATACAATATTTATGACGCAAATACATAATAGATTAATAAATAATAATCAAATACGAAGACAGATATTTTACATTCTATTTATTTTTATTATTATATATTATTCTTTATATTTCGGCTCCACAATTAAAACCAGCCCCTTGAGAGCAATCATCATGCTCTGCGATCATGATTCTTTCATATTGATTGTCGGCTATTCCAGACGTCTGGAAAACAACAGACAAGTTCCAAAACTTTTCCAAACAATAACAACTCAAATTCAGCTCATTATAAATCACCGCAAGAGCAAAACCAATGTTGTGTAGACAGACATTTTAGGCATCTTGTTGCCATGATGGGAGATAAGCATGCATGACACCTGCCGAGAAAGGTAGTGAAATAAAATCAATCAAACTATCCATATAAAACCTGTCAGGCTCCCAGATGCCAACCAGTGATGAGGAGACAATACGGCATATCACATATCCTAATTTTAATCTCACACTTCCCGGGCCCTTAAAGACTCACTAATGATGAGTCTTGGCGAGACCGTCCTCACATGATCAATTTCATTCATTCATATCTCATTAACCTCGGCGCTACCCTTTATTCTGATACACATTGGACACGTTGCACCACCATGTTTTCAATATCCTAGAATTCACAACCTCGCCATATTTCGAGTGTTAATCGTAGCTGTAGGCAAACATAGTCTCTCCTACATGCTTGGAAGCGAAGAATGAGGGTATTCATGACATCATACAGACAGACGTGCAGGCGCGTGTGGAGTGAGTGGGTTGATGATGTGCTTAGGCATCCCGCTATACAAAGCACACACAGGGCTTAATCCAACCCTGACACAGAAATGCACTTGTTATAGCAATAAGCGGAGGTGCGACTATGGCGTAAGCATGAGGAATCCTCCTCTGTCCATAAAAGACAAGGGTCGATTTTCATTTAAGGAGTTGTCCAGATTATTTCCTATATTTATTTAACTCATTTCATTGATTATTATTTCTACTTTTCATTTTTAGATTGGGATACAAGTGTTATGGATACCGCAAATCACCATCCTTTGTGTTTTTATTTGATTACATTTATTTATTTTACCTTCATCTCCTTATTGCTGAAAGTACAGTGAAGATGGCATTGCCATGTTGTGTATGTATGTATTGTATGTCCACAGAAAAACACAAGCAATGAATACAGTTTTACTCAGACGAAGAATGTATGTATCTTTGTATGAACAGATTAATTAAAAATTTAATAGTCACCTGTGTGCATGCCTAATCTTTTTCTTTTAAGATTTAAGTACAATTGAGTTGCTGAAGATTTTATGTTGTGCAACATTTTATTAAAAGTAGGGTTCAATTTTACGTCTTTGTAAATCAGTGCACATATAATTTCAAGGCATTGTACATATTGGGGTCAAGGTAAATAAACCCAGCAATATACTCAATGAGTAACTCAACTTGAAAAATGGGGGGGGTGCAGAGAAAGGATAGTGTAGTTTTTATAATGAAAATAATCAGTAATAGCAGGAGACAGGACATTTTTTTTTAATGAAAGTTGTCCTCTTTGTTTCTCCTGTTTGTTCATTTGTTTTGGGGGTGTGGCTCTAAAAAAGCATCTATGCTAGATTTTACAATTTCTACACCTTTAACAGTATTTGTAGCTATTGGTCATTTATTCATCTTTGGATAATAGGACCAATTTGAATTAGCAATAAAATAATACTTTGGAATACTTATTTATCTTATTTATACCTAAAAACAGTTCCATCCCCACCTTCCCCAAAGTTTGTAGAGCTGTTGCCTCGCAGCTAGAAGCTCCATGAGTTCGATCCCCCATGTGGCCGAGTGCCTTTCTGTGTGAAGTTTGCATGTTCTCCACGTGCTACCAGGGGTATTCCTCCTCCCATAAATCCCCTCTATAAAACATTGTGAAGCCATTACTTGACTACTGATGTCTACAAGAACATGGTCTCTGGGCACTGGAAAAATGGCTGCCTACTGCTCTTAGCTGGCCCCGCAGGAAGGACGAGCCAGGATGGGTCAAAAGCAAAGACTGAATTTCGCCGGCATGGAGTGTGTGTAATTCCTTGCATGTACTGAATGACATGTGTGATTAAAAAAGTATAATCTTGATGTTGGGTTTGGACGAACTGTACATTTTTGCCCACTGATGTGTGTTTGTGTGTATATATATATATATATATATATATGTATTTTCTATTTTAGAGATTTTCTTTCTACATTCCCTGAGTGACAACTGCCGGAAACAAATTCCTTATATGTTGACAACGTACTTGGCCATTAATGCTGTTTCTGATTCTGATTAAAGGGGCAGTTTGTAAGATTTTGTGACATCTAGAGGTGAAGTTGCATTTTGTATCCATCACCTCACCTCACCCTCACACTCCTGAGCAGGCAAGAGTATGGTAGACTTAGGTTGTCATTTCGACAAAAGATGTTTAGTACGTCCACTTTTACTACTGTAAAAAAAAATGGTGGCCCCCATAGAGAGGACCAACTCCTGATGTAAATGTACATTAGAACGCTCATTTAAGAATAATGGGGAAGAAAAATAATACATTTGGGTAATAATAAATTCCTGAAAATATCAGTATCTAATTATTTTGTAATATTTTTAGACATGACCGAAATCTGACACACTGCACCTTTAAACAACCGCAGTATCAACGCTGCCAATGCCCTGGTTACCTCCTGCACAGATTAATGCTGTGTCACTCTTACAGGTCTATCCCATGAGCCTCAACTCATTCAAAACCTGCCACCACTCTCATCACCTGCCCCAAATCCACCGATAACAGCATGCCAATCCACATTCAGCCCCACTGGCTTCCAATCCTGCCAGGATCTATCGCAGAATTCTACGTCTTACCTTTAAAGCTCTCCATTACCTGGACCCTATATAGTACCTCCTCCATCCTGACACCCCTGTCCCTCCTCTGTTCTGTGGGTGTCAGGGATTTCCAGCTGCACTGCACTACATAGTTATGATTCTCTTACTCGTTGTAATCTATATTTGTAAGTTAAAGGTACTGTGTGTAATCTTTCGTGACCTCTAGAGATACATTTGCATATTGAATCCATCACCTCACAATCAGCCTTCTGAACATGCAGGAGAACCTATGGTAGACTTCAGTTGTCATTCAAACTAAAAAGATGGTTAATACGTCCACTTGTACTACTCTAAAACATGGCGGCCTCCATAGAGAAATACATAGATAATTATGGGCGCATTTTAGGGTAGTGGAAGAAATAAAACATTTCTGTGATTATACATTTATGAAAATGTCAATATGTAATTGTTTTGTAATACTTTTAGAAGTCACCAAAATCTTACACACTGCACCTTTATGATGGAATAAGATCTTTTATGAAATAAATAGCAAGTACAGACAACAAACAGCAACAGTAAACATAAATGCACGGCAAGACAGTGATGACGGGCCTTAGCACGCCTCTGCCTCTGCAGTTTCAATATATATATATATATATATATATATATTCCGGAGGCAAGAATATATATATATATATGTATATATGCATGTCATATCCATGCATATCAATGAAATGCAGTGCCTTTACTGCGCTTTAGAGGGCACTGTTGATCCAATTGGCCACGCCTATTCTAAACTAATCAGACATCTACTGTCAAAAAATATATGTAATTTCATGCGGATACGTTAAAGTAAGGAGACGTTATCTTACTTTCTTGTGTCATGGCGGTGGTTCGAAATTCAAACAGACGCCATGGACACGCCCTTTGATGAGAGCTCACCACGTTCACAGAATTTCATCTTCTAGGTGTGGAGGCTGAGTAACTCAATTTATACAGCGATAGGGCGTATGCTGTGGGTGCAATACATCAATGTGTGAGACATGTCAAATTCATTATACTCTCTGCTGTCAAAATGGGCTGCTGTGGCTGAGATCAAATATTGTTGCATAGATATGTTTAGGGAGAGTCTCTCGTCATGCCTATGAAATATAATGGAGACTGGACTTTGAATGAGTCAGTTGCAGGCCTTTAATTTTTTCATGGCGAGTGCTTGACAATTAACACATTTTGAAGCCCTGCCTCAATCATATAGTGTTATGTAAACTCTAGCTTTTCATAACTTTTAAAGAGGATGCACCCAAAGCCCGTGGACAAGTTCATCAAATTCCATAGTGTGCAGAATTCCAACAAATGGCCAAAAATGGCATTTCAATTCAAAATGATCAGCTTCCTGTAGGACATAGAACGACGTTCCAAGAGACTATTTTCCCCGGCTCATAGAGTTACACCTGTGTACCTGTGTCAAATGTAGCACCGGGGCTGCACTTTAGAGGGCACTGTTGAGCCATTTGGACTCGCCCATTTACGAAACCTAACCAAATGTCAGAGAGTCACTCTTGTATCATGTATCAGATTTCATGATGCTATGTCAAAGAAAAGTGGGCGGTATATCAGTTTGATGTGTCATGGCGAAGGGTCAAAATTCAAACGCACGCCATGGACACGCCCTATATGACCAGCCTGCCGCTAACCACACATCACTCGTTAATGGCTGTGATGGCAGCAGTGATGTAAGAATTGTATTGTCATATCCCTTATGTTTTTTCTTTTTGATCAATCAATTTATTACCTTATGTCAATATAGACAGTAGGTTTGTACAGTTTGGTGCATCGTACTTACTGTTTCCACTTGTTCAGTGTTTTGATGATTGGCCTTGGCGGAGCTATGGCTCTTCAGAGTGCCATCCATTTGCTTTCAATTTACCATAACAAACAACACAGGCAACTTATCTATGAAGTGAACCCCTTTACTTAACCTCCTTTTCCTTACACACATGTCAATTTCAATTTCATTTCATTTCCTAACCCTAACACACCAATGCAACTCATTATAAATTCATGGGTTTGATCCAATAGTTAAATCAGACTTAAATATCTCCTAAACCTAGGAAGATAACCTTTGCGCTTTTTTCTCATTACTTTATTTCAAGCTGATTGAATTGATACCATGCAGCACAGATACAAAGCAAATTATCCCCAACTGTCACCATGTGGAGTAAAAAAGCACATATAATCATTTAAAAATCCAGTGGTCGTATTTGTTCTTCTAAAAATATTAGAAAACAATTACATACTGACATTTTCATGAATTTATACTCTCCTAAATATTTTTTTTTCCCATTAGCCTTAAATGAGCCCATCAATTTATATTTACATGAGGAGCGAGTCCTCTCTAGGGGGCCACCATATTTTAAAAAGTGGCCCAGAGTGGACATACTAAGCAAGTTTTGAGTTTTAATGACAACTGAAGTCAACCATAGTTTCTCCTGCATGTTCAGAAGGTCGAGGGTGAGGTGATGGATAAAACATGCAACTTCACCTCTAGATGTCACCAAATTGTACACACTGCACCTTTAAAGTGTTTTACAGGAGCACAGGATGTTTCTGATGAAATAAAAAGTATTTTTCTTTCTTTTATTATGGTGATCAAAAATATAATTTCCTCTGTTCCTATTATTATAGATTCGTATTTAAGACTATTGGCTCATTGCCCTTGCAGCAACATACAAATACTGTAGATTCAGGTCTCTATTTACCTCATACAAGTCTTGGAGCCTGACTAAACAAACACACACACACACACACACACACACACACACACACACACACACACACACACACACACACACACACACACACACACACACACACACACACAATATGTCATGGATAGAACATAAGAACACAAGAAAAGCACATAAAAAGGACAGACAGAACATTCTTTCCACTGTAATGAATAATAGTCATGTAGAAGTGTAAACCATAGAGCAGCACTGGAGCAGCACTGGAATTGGACTTGAAATAGTAGCATTTTCAATTGTACTGGTGTAAGTATCTACTTAAAAGGTACAGTGTGTGAGAATTATGTCAATTGTTGTTATTCCTATCAATAGAAATATAATTCCAAGACAATTTTATTTCGATATTCTTACAAATGTTTAATCACCCAATGTATTACTTCCTTTTTATATTACCCTAAAATGAGCCCATTAATGTATATTTACATGAGCAGTGGGTCCGCCCTTTGTAGGTCGCCATGTTTTTACAGTAGTAAAAGTGGACGTAATAAGCATCGTTTGAGCTATAATAACAACTGAGGGTTACCATAAGTTCTACTGCACTCTCAAATGGGAAGGGTGAGGTGATGGATACAACATGCAATTTCGCCAGTTGATGTCACCAAATCTTACACACTGTCACTTTGAAGGTACAGTGTGTAAGATTTGGTGACATCCGGTGGATCTGCTCCTGATATAAAATTAAAGGGCTCATTTTGGGGTAATGAGAAAAGATCATCATACCTGCAGGTGATTATACATGGCATGTCATCTTCAACAGCTTATCCAGTAATCTGGGTCACAGGGTATTTCTACTAGTACACATGGCGCCATTGGGGGCCCCAAGTGTCAGGGCTAGTGACACTGCAGCACGGCCCTAGCTGTATTTGAACCAGTGACCTTGGCTTTCAAAGGCGACTGCTCTAAGCACTGAGCCACTGCCGCCCCCCAGGTGATTACACATTCGTACAAATTTCAGTATATGATTTCTATCTACAGATAGAAGTGACAAGATAATTATGATGATGAAATAATCTACCGATATAACAGCAGGTTGTTAATTGTTTCTATACCATATTGATGACAACACACTGGATAAGATAATAGTTAATTAGAATATATATCCACATAATATCAAATGGGTGACAACAATAGTAGAGTGATACTATTATTTTTAAGATATTCTGGATTTGATGTTTAGGGAATTTTCCTATAGCCTTTGCATATCGGCGCTGTCTATGGAGAGGAGTGTTCCAGGGGGGCGGAGCTGAGTCATGCACCCAGCTGGACTGGGACCTTTGTGTTTGATTGGACGCTGACAAGAGGGATGACAGAAGATGGAGAGATAGCACCATGATAAGCACATAGGCTGGCTGCTGCTGAATTAAAAAACTACTGGCCTGGCATTTTATGTGTGACAGGTACCCCCATTTTCCAAACTTGCGAGATGAAACTACTTTAGATGATATTCTCGGTATAAAGGTGCACAATCGAGGAACCTTCAAAATGATATTCAACTTATTGTCAACCATAAACTCGCCTTGGCTGTACATCATTAAATCCCAGTGGGAATCTGATCATGCATGTGAGATAACCGATGGTGAATGGTAAGCCATCCTTCAAGGAGTTCACTCTTCCTCAATTTGTGCTAGACATGGGCTTCTGCAGTTTAAGCTCTTATAACTGCTTTGTCCATGGAAAAACGTGCTATAATCTATCAAGGAGCAGATCCCCTATGCAATAGGTGCAAATTAGCAACAGGGTCCATCAGTCAGACTTTTGGGTCATGTCCAAAACTTCAGAACCACTGGGTGTCTGTAAGCTCACACTGTCTCCCTTGATTGCCATTTTTGGAGTAATCAAATACAGTTGCCTTTGCATCCCTGACAGCAAGACGCCTCATCCATCTCCCACACATGTCCAGTGGAGAAGTGAACTTATGAGCTCCATACACATGGAGAAAATACGATGTACTTTAGGTGTATTAGGTATCTGATGTGTATTAGGTGGCTCTGTAGAAAAAAAATATTTAAGTCATGGCAACCATATACTGACCTACATGGAAAAAATAAAGCTCGATGATACCCCATAGATGAACTCAACTCATAACCTAGAGAGCTGTGAACAATCATAAACTCCATGTGATCTACACTACCATGATCATGATTATTTTTTTGTATGTTACTATTGATTATTTCTCTATATATTTGTTTGTTTTCTTTTTTTTAAATATTTGTCCTTTTGTTTTGTTTTACTTTGTGTGGAGGGAGGGATTAAAAGGGGGTGAGGGATACAAATGGACAACACACAATGATTGGTGTTTTGATTTTATATACTATCTCATATGCTGTTTTGTTGTTGAAAATGGAAAAGAAAAGTGAAAAAAAAAAGAAAAGAAAAGCTACTGGCCATGGAACTTCAACATCCAAGGCTGATGACTGCATAGGTATGGGTGTGCCCTGTGTGGGCACAAACAGATGATTCAACTTAAAATAACATCGGACAACAACTGAAAAACAGACTACCCAGCAGCAGTAAATTGTAGGAGATATCTTTATACATGATCGGTGGATATCTCCGTAACTGCAGCTACAGTGAAAGAACGTCTAGTCTGATTCTTCTGCAAACCATCAATCCGACAAACACAATCTATGTCTGTGGAATTGTGAGGTTTATTTCAAAGTAAACTTTTAGAAAAGTCAGCCCGCCTGTGCCAACCCATGCACATGAAGAAGTTGCCTAATGCACCAAAAAAACCCAAAACAATTGTCCAATCCATTGATTAAATTGCCGACCGAAACTAAACCACTTAGTATTCCAGAAGAACCTGGCTACAACCAGTAAGTCAATCAACCACTAAATCACCAGCAGCACCATCTCGGCTCCCGCCTGCGACATGAAATGTGAGGACATCAATAAGCCATCTCCAGCAGCATCGAGTCGGACCCACGAAATTGATCATTGTTATCCTGACGACCACGGGCCCCTCAAACGCTGATCTATAGAGCCACAGTCGTTGTGGCCTGAGGTTTCACTTCCTCACATTGTCACACTGGCTTGTGACATTAAGTGTTTATTATGTTTATGGCGTGAATCCTTTTTTTGTGAGGCATCTTCAATCTTTCAGACTCTGACAAGGATGAACAAGGGCATGGTGGGAACGGCCCACGGCTGTGGAATGTGTCTCTTAATCCAACACATACTAAAAGATTCCTGAATCCATGAGAGGGTGATTCATCTCTGAGGGTTGGCTTTCCTCACACGAATAGGCTTAGATGGTTTGGATGACTAAAGGTGCAGTGTGTAAGATTTGGTGACATCTAGAGGAGAAGTTGCATGTTGTATCCATGACCTCACCCTCACCCTTCTGGTAGACTTCAGTTGTCATTAAAATGCAAATGATGTTAAGTAAGTCCACTTTTACTTCTGTAAAAACCTGGAGGACCACCTATACATGTAAATGTTGGGATCTCATGCAATGTGCTTTGCAGGAGAACAAAGAAAGGCCTACATGTTCTCCTGGAAACCTGAGCAAGAGTTTTTTTTTTTTTTCACAAATGGTCCCCTAAAACCCCCTTCTCTCACACCGAGGTGTGATTCACATCTTAGAATGTGCACTCTGCACCGGCATTGGCTAAAACCTGATACCCCAGCAGAGGTCCCCAGTGATGTCACTTAGGTTATAAAACACTGCCATGCCCATCCTCCATTGCTTATTCCCCAATTACTGCCAAAATGGAGCAACTTTCTTCTACTTTTGGATCCACTGAAGACTGCTGCGCAAATCCTCTGTGAGTACCTGTGAGTATGTGCACATCGATGCAGCTGAGAGATGAATTCCGTTATAGTTGCCTGAGTCGCCTGACGAGAGCCCGTCATCCAGCCACAGAGAATGCTGAATGGACTTTAATTTCCAGCTCCCAAGACTTGGAGTACCTGGAGCCCTTCGCATTTGCTGAGGAGTCCATTCTGTTGTAGCCACCTGAAGCGCATGACAACGAACCGCCAAGCCCAGTCACGGACTATGCTGCGGACCACTAGAGCGGACTTTGCTGTACAACTCTGAAGGAACGGAGCAATTCACAGTAAGAGGCGTATGTCTGGGCAGTGATTCAGTTAGTGTAGGATACACTGTGTTTGTGACACTTGTAATAGTGTTTGTTTTATTCTCTGATCTGACTCTCCGTGACGTGATCCGCCTGATGAGCTTACATATCACCAATTACAGGACCAGTACCTGACCAGATGAAGTAGGGTTCACTGACTATGATACTGTGTGGCGATACAGTATGTGTTGATTATTAGCTGTAGTGAAGATTCTGTGTGGACTCCCTTTGTCCTTGATTTCTATCCTTTCTTCCTTTCCATTAACTTTGTTTAATTTTTAAACTGTCTTAAAGTGCAGTTGTGGGATAGTTTAATCGGCCTTACATAAGTTGCTTTGGTTACACGTGAGGCTCAAGGATCACTTCCCCTTTGTTCTCTTTTGTTCAGGCCTTTGGGCCACTAATTAAATAGGCCTGCTCTACAGTTGTTCTGTTCAAACATTCGTGCAGAATAATTTCTCACTTCCAAGACATTACACGATTAATTGTAGTAAGATGGGGAAAGTAGTTGGAATACTGGGAAGAGAAACAAGAATTTTTGGGGATTCGCTGTTTTTAATGGACTTTGCAACTTTACCTCTAGATGTCACCAAATCTTACACACTCCTCCTTTGGAGTGATCAGATTTTCACTAAAAAAAACAAAACAAAAACAATGAGCAATCCAATGTTGTGTGATCAGTGAATTTCTTTTCATTTGATCTTATCCTTGTATCTGCTCTGTGAGTTTCCATTTTATCGAGAGCATAATGAAGACATTGAACCGAGTTTGATCTCAGGAAGGTGCAGACAAATGACAAGTGAATTCGAACAGTGTAATTCTTTTCTTTGTAAAAAAAAATATTTTTTGTGTGAGAATAATAATGTAAATGCTAGAGGCGAAACGGGATCATTTTAAGATGACATTGTATTAAATCGGTGAGACTAGATGAATAGAGACTGAACCTTGCATACCTTGGTTTCAGTTCAGTCTGTCATAATCCTGAATTAACCAGCACTGAATAAAGCTGTTGTACACTTCTCCGGGCCCTCCACTATGACTGGCTAATTCCAACAGGATAATTCTTCCCTATTTTAATTGGGCCAAAATAATTACGCTCTGGTTTTTATGCCGCTGTAACATTTGCAGATCCAGGCTCATTAAAACTTGCACTATACTTCATTACTGCAAGGTGAAACCTGGAACAATGAATGGCTTTAGCCTGAGTGAAGGTGTAACTACAAAGCATTTTTCCCTCCACTTAATGTAATCATAAAATGTGTCAGAAATCTGTTTGGTGCTTTATTAGCTCACAAAGAGGGACTTCTGAGTTCATCCAATTAAGCTGGGACGCAAATGTCACTGAGACCAACCGCTTCATGTAAATCAATGAGTCTTTCCCACCTTTCATGACAATACATGCATGACACACATGTGAAAAATGAAGGTGTGTGTGTTTGTGTGTGTGCGTGTGCACCATGTTGCAGCCATTACGATCCCTAATATGAGGTAAATGAAGCACTCATAATCTCACATGAAGGGGTGATGCATGATTTCAAATGGTACATAAAGGTGCAGTGTGTACGATTTTGTGACCTCTAGAGGGGAAGTTGCATGTTGTATCCATCACCTGACCCTTACCCATCTGAACATGCATGTTTCTACTTGATGTCTTTTCTGTACTAGAAAACAAACATAACTTGTTTAAAATGTTATAAATGACCACTGTACATATTCCAATGTCTGCCGTATCATGCTCAGTTAGAACATCACTTCTGACAAAAACACAAGCTAAAGTGGTATAACCCTAAAATCAATTAAACATTGATCTTTAAAGTCCGTGGATCCAGATTGTGATTTAGATTTGAATTGACTGCCACACTCTTTCTCTCACTTTCATTAAGATTCTTTGAGAAATCAATAAAACATATTGAACATACTGTCCAAATCCATGTCAATATGTCTGTACTAAATGACATATGGATCACATTGATTGTTCCTTTAAAAGGTGCAGTGTGTGATTTGGCGACCTCTAGAGTTGAGGTTGCATGTCGTATATATCACCTCACCCTCACCCTTCTGAGCGTGCAGGAGAACTTATTATAGACTTTCATTGAAACTCAAAAGATGTTTCGTACGTCCACTTTTATTCCTGTAAAAACATGGCAGCCTCCATGGAGAGGGCCCCCTCCTCATCTAAATATACAGTAACAGGCTGATTTTAAGGAAATGGGAAAAAAAGAGAAAACATTTGGATGATTGTAAATTCATGAAAATGTAAACATGTCATTATTTGTAATAATTTTCAAAATGACAAAAATAACCTTAGCTGCCCCTGTAAGTCCTTCATAACATTTCACATTGTGTTTGCAGGTTTTGTGTTAATATTGCAAACAATCAAACATGGAAGATGGTAGCAGCAGTCATAATAATCTACTATCAATCAAAAGTTTATAAATTCACTCCATACTCAGACTCGTCGTGTCAGCAAGGACTGAGCCAATAATCTCATTATTTTCATTTCAGACTGAAATATCAGACAGATCTTGAATTAAAAGCTAAAAAAAAAAACAACAGCTGTCACAACTTGATGTTTCTGCATCGTTGCTGTTCACTGAGGCCTGATTGGCCCTGCCCCCATTCGAACCCCAGGTCAGAAATCCTGAATGTTACGACAACAACCCAGAACTCTGTGGTCCTTTCCTTACCTCCTGCTTGCTCCTCTTTAGTCTCCAGCCCTATACCTTCGGAGGAAGCTAAGGTAGCTGTTGTCATTAGCCACCTCACAGGCAGAGCACCCCTCTGGGGAATTCTCCACCGAGCTATGCAAGGTCTTCACCCAGATTGCTTCCAGTTCTGACGTCAGATGAGGTCTCCTCTTGCTACAGAGAGAGACCGCGCGAGACCCCCGACTTTCCCATTCCTGTCCAAGGGTCGACCCCCGTCCTACCTGCCGACATCGCTCCAACTACCGGTTCTGGTTTGTCCATGTCAGGGGCGCCCTACAGATATATATATATGATTTGTATTTATAAATATTTTGTTTTTATCTTGATTTTTTTCATCTGATGTGATTTCAAAAATGACACTACCACACAGAGTAAGGATTCAGACCTAATTGGTGATGCCATGGCGTTGTTTCTCCATCAAACACAACTGGCAGGATTAGCAAGTGGGAAGTGAGTGAGGGATCATGTTCCATGTCATAGTGCTAGTGAGTCCTGCTGGTTGGTCAGGGACCTTTGCACATGTACTATGCCCTACGTGCTATTCCTTGCAGGGATGTGAAATGAAGCAGATGGTGAGTCATTGCACATTGAAGGCATCACATGTCCGCTGTCTGCAGTCTCTTAAATGAAACAGACACATCAGGAAAGACTGTGGAGCAGGCGAATGACTATTAAAGAATTGGCAGAAATAGGAACATGATCAAATAAAAACTTTTTCCTCTTATTTTCGGCGCTTCTTCGTTTCTATTTCTGCATTCAGACATTGATAGAAACTAATGTCAAAATTAGCCAATGTTGAGATATGGCATGGGACGATACAGTACAGTACAGTTCACATTCACTCAAACATTCATACTGTGCATCCACTAGCAGCACTTTGTATCGACAGGTACATGGGAAATGTGGGGTTCAGTGTCTTGGCCAGGGACAATACAATTTGTGGAGTGGGGGGAGGTGGGAATCGAACCCCTGACCCTCTGGTCAGAGGACACATTGATTGGTTGCCAATGATTAAAAGATCAGTACTTGTGCACTGTGGATGAGGAACATGCAGTGAAACCATAGACTGTATATGAAGATGGACGTAGCGTCCGTGATGTCACCTGTTGGTTTTAGAGGGAAATTGTGGCCGAGTCCCTTGTCGCCATCTTGCCCAATACTAAGTTCCCCTACTTCCATTCATTTCAAAATTCATTCAAAAATGGTGGAGCACACACAGCGCTGTGGGTTGACTTGTGGTGCTGTCACCTTGGGTGTTAAGTCAAGAGACCACGTCCTGAATTATGCGTCATTTAAAATGTTGATGAAAAATGAAATAAGCCAGTTAGAAAGAAAATCATCCCTGTGCAGTTGTCACGGTAACACATGTGCCTGATTGGGACCAAAACCAAAGTTTGTACTAGATTTTAAACATGTTTCCTTCACCTCTAAATTTGAACATTTTAACATGGGAGTCTATGGGAGTTTGCTCCCTTTTTTTTTTTTTTTACCTGTCCTGTCCAGCATTTTGGCATGAAGTATTGGAAGTCTTGATTTCCGATTGTGCCTGACATTATACTCTGACAGGTGGAATGTATGTCCCTCCTTCCTGTGAATTAATCATTGGGTCATGCTCTCAAATCTTGCTCATGTGTTGTGATGTCGGGCCGGACGGAGCACAGAGTGGATAGGAAGAGAAACAAAGAACAGTGGTGGTGGTTGAGGGAGGAGAGGGTGGACAGATCGGGGGGGGGGGGGGGGGGGGCCCCACTACAACATTGTTTGATTGCTGGAAATACAAATGAAAAACAGATATTTACCAGCGCCTTTATATACCATAAATACCATCACCAGTGACAAGTACTTGTAACCTATGAATCGGCCTTGTTAGCCGTTTGGGTGTGAATATTGAAATTGAGAGTATCGCACCATGGCAGGGAGAAAAACACGTACATTAGATGAGTGAGAAAGGAAAGTTGTAATAATAGTAATGAATAAGAGAGGAAAAAAAATGAATAAAAGAAAATTAAAGAAAGGGAGTTAGTAGAAGCTCACATGGCAGTGGTCAGACAGGATGTTGTGGGGCATTGTCGGATTTGCCCCCTTTTGGAGTCAGCCCCCACTGGTCACCCTATGAACTACACGTTTTTTCACTTCCTATTGGGCTTCATCTGTCTGCACCGGAGGTTGCCCCTCGAGTGAAACCTTGTAATTGTTTCACTCTCCAACTGGAATGAGTCATCACCACTGATTTTGATCAGATCCGATTTAACAACCTCATCGTCTGCATTATTTCAAATCCTTATCAAAACACATATTACACATTATGCATCTGCCTGACCACATGTGAAACGTGTTATCGTTTCTTTGTTTGACCGAAATGAATAATTTCCAACAACTGTGCAAACAGATGTGGAAATCACATACCTGCCATACTCATTACTAAAACCAAGTATGTCACCATATGTGCACTGTAAAAATATAAATATATAAGTAATTGAATTACAAAGGAATTAGAAATGTCATGACACAGAAGAAAGCTATGAATCAGCGGTTAATCCAATGGTTCAGAGGCCATATGGCTGCAAAGTCAGTCTTCCTCTGCTCTTGTGTGTGTGGTTGGCAGCATGTAGTCGTATGACTCCTACCTCAAAGCTTGAAGACTCATGTTCCGGGGCGATGCCCAAGGTGCTGCAAGGTCCGTGTTCCAAACCTGCAATGCAGAAAATCAGTGTGTGAGTGAGAAGGAAACAGATGTATACCCTAAGGTTAGCTACAGCACACGCCTGTCCATTTCTGTCCTCCATATAGTCTCTGTGGAAAGAGAAGTGTGGGTTTAACGCTCATGCATCATTATAGACAGTTTTGTCCAAATGAGCAGATTTCACCTTTTCATCTGTATATCATTTTCAGTGTGTTTGTGCCAATGGCAGACTTTCTTGAAATAGGGTCTCTCTCAAGGCTAATTTTGAAATTCCCAAAAAAATAATAATCAATAGACCACCAGAACAATGTGAAACAATTAAATGTACTATCTTCTTGAGTCATTACGGACAAAAATGTCTGCTTCCAAAAAAAAGTGCTATAAGAATATATAGATTAATATTTTTACTACTTTTTTTGTATGAATATCTTATAGGTACAGTGTGGGATTTTTTCAGTGATGTCAAAATAAAAATCTTATTGTATTGTTCAAAACTATGAGTTATCAGATGTGTAATGAACCCAATACATAAACCAAAGTGTTTATTAAATAAGTAAGATAAACATTTAAAAATACACGTGTCATGGATGACCACCATGAATGAATTTTCCGGTATAGGCGCCATGACAGTTCAAGAGACGTGCAGGGACTTAAGACTTAGTGACCGACTTTCTGATTTTCCGCACATGCGCAGTGGTTGTTTTTCTTTGGCACCGCACATACGAGAGGACATCAACATGGGAGCCTGTTGTCATTCGTCTGAGGATTCCCTCGGGGATAAATCACAATGCAGGACCATCTGTATGCTGCTACACAGGGACAACCGCCAGACAGGTAGACGATCCCGTGCGACCTCTACATGGGATGCGGAAACGGAACACCACGGGTCCACATTGGAAAAGCTTCCCCACGTTGGAGAACTCTGATGAGAAAAAATAACTTTGCTGCGGACGCAGAATTTATCACTATCCTGCTGAAGAGGTAAGGTGCCATTTAGAAACGACAACACTGAAAATGAAACTAGCTAACTAGCTAGCAATGGCAACATAGCTCGTCAACAAATGCACAAGACTTCCGGTATGCTAGCATAGCATGTGTAATTTACTACTAATTCGTTTTGTGCCGTCACATTTGTTTATAACACATTCCCTGCCATAGAAGAATAAGTTATAATGCAGTTTAAGAAAACATTGGTTATTTCATCTTTTTGTATTTTATTCAAAACAGAATACTTGCAATACTTAAGCTTCACCACCAGATGGCACTAAAAATCCCACACTACAACTTTAAACAACTTAAACAAACCCCATTCAAAACTACCATCAATTCAATTTGAGCGTTTTAACCCTTTAAATGCAAGTTTGATTATTTGCTGTCACTGAGAAAAAAAACACAAAGCATGAGCTATTTTCCATAAAACAAATGTAAAGGCGGCAGTGGCTTAGTGGTTAAAGCAGTCGTCTTTGTCCACCAGTGACTTAAGAGGGTAGTCAATTTTTAATCTAATGCTACACAAAACTATAAATGCAAAAAAGTCAATATTGTGGGTTTGACTGACCCATTACTGATTTAAAACCAATTTAAACCCAGACACTTTTCATTTGTTTTATAGAAAATATCCCAGTTTTGTGTTTGTGACAGCAATTGATCAAACTGGCATTTAAAGGGTAAAAATCCTCAAAGTGATTGAATGTTTGCTAGTTCTGAACACGGTTGAAGTTGTTTAAGACGTTTATCCAAAAAAAGAATATCAATCTGTTCAGCATTTTTTTGGAAGTGGACATTTTTGTCCTCAATGACTCAAAAAGGGTAGTAAATTAAAGTGAAGCCGGAGGGTTTAACACCCAATGTATTTGCTTCACTTTGACTCCTAAACATTCGTCACAGCGTATCCATGCATCGTGAGCGGATACAAAAAGCAGCCTGGATTCTTTTTTCATTCCTTTCCTCCCACACATTTCTTGAGTTCCTTCTGAAGAATACAGCAACGCTCCGAGACAAGTCGCAGATGCAGCAGATGTAATCCATCCAGCACGTCGTGTCTTGTGCCCTGAGGTCAGCCTAACATGCCAGCAACATCTTTTATTCCTGGTGACCTGTGAACCTGTGTGATCCTCCCTCTGTGCTACAGATGATGCTATGAGATTGATGATCGCTGGGAAATGATGCACCCGTTTTAGAAGTGCAGGCAATGGAGAGGTGGCTGCTTTAAGAGAAATGAGAAACCTTTTCTGTGAATTTAAAAAAGGTGCAGTGTGTACGATTTGGGGACATCTCTGGGTGAAGTTGCATGTTGTATCCACCACCTTACCCTCACCTTCTGCAGGAGAGCCTATGGTAGACTTCAGTTCACAATACAACACAAAAAGATGTTTGGTAGGTCCACTCATAGGCTAGTGTAAAAACATGGCGGCACCCGATGAGAGGACCCGCTCCTCATGTAAATCTAAATTAATGGGCTCATTTAAGGGTAATGGAATAAAAATAATACATATAGGTGATGTCAAATTATTGATTATTGATATATTACAATATATATTACAATATTGTGTCCTGGCTCTAATAAAAGGTGCAGTGTGTAAGATTTCGGTCATTACCAACCATTTTTTTTACGACAACTGAGGGTTGCTATTGGTTCTCCTATCCTAAGAAGGGTGAAGGTGGGATGCTAGATACAACTTCACCTCTAGATGTCACCAAATCTTACACACTGCACCTTTAACCCTGCTCACATGACAATTGAATTTAGCCAACTTCTATATCAATACTCATTACTTTAATGCTCAGGTCTCCATTTAAATGCGGCTGATGCTCATAATGGACGGTGCTATGAGATCCATTGTGTAAGCCCCTCCCACTCCGACAATAAAAATCTAAACATCCTCTCAGTCATTCTGCCTATTGGAAGGGATAGGATCCAATAAAGATGCAGATTGCCGGATCGGCGATGTGACTGTCTCACTGGTGAGATGAGATGAGATGGTACATTATGCAAATGAGATCCTCTATTTCATTCACCGGTGTGTCACACACGCACCGACATGAGCGATGTCAACAACATCCACGGATTTCAGGCGATGGACGGCTGACAAGACGGAGTGACACGTTCCAGATTTCATATTTACCAGGAAGGAATGAATTCGCTTCTCCTGCATCACTGGCCTTGATGGTATATTGTGTGTGTGTGTGTGTGTGTGTGTGTGTGAGTGTGTATTACTCATGTTGCAGGGAGCACACAGTTGTCGTCCATTTGTGGTTTTAGGGCAAGTTGCTGTTATGTTGGAAATCAACATTTTAGGTAAAGCTTTGTGTTTTAAGTTTAGTTTAAGCTTTATAGATTTATAGAAATATTGTTGTCATTGAGAGTTTGACATTTGAGTTCTCTGTTGATTGTGACAGTCCCCACTGATGCATCATCTTCTTTGCGATCCACAGATCAACAACTATTGGCTGAAATCTTTCCAGTTCACATGCTTATGGGATGTCTGTGAAACTATTTCCGGCTTAATAAAATTATATATATATATATATATATATATATATATAAAATATTTGATAATTGATTGATGATACCGATGTCATGACATCATCTGAATGTAAGAATTTGTTGTCATTTCCCCAGAAAAGATAAGCAGGTCTCTTCAATATGGAGGCCTCCATGTTTCAGGTTCATATTTAGAGAATTGATCATTAAAACAAGAAGGGAAAAGCAGTAACCCAGAATTGACAGGCTTACTTTGATTGGATGAGATAGAAGTTTGTCGTTTGTATTTAGAGAATTAAAAAGGTACAGTGTGTAATATTTGTCATTATTGTCACATATTGCAAAACAAGTACATATTGACATTTTCATGAATTTCTAACCACCTAAATCTTAAAATGTTTTTGCAGTGGCCCAGAGTGGACATTGATAATGGTTCGGAAAGGACCCAAGAACAGTACAATTAGGCAGGACAAATGGGGTAGAGTTCAAAGTCTTCACCTGGCGTTGCAGGAACAGACAGCAAACAGGCAGGTAAAGGCTTTGGTCGAGATCAAGGAACAGGCAGTAGATCAGGTTACCAGGGAGAAAGGAACCAGGCGGGTCAGGAAGAGGCAGGGTCATACGCGAGAGCTGAAACAAGGTAATGCTGGTAAGTGTGGCAGAGCACATGACAAACTGGCAACGTGTGTGTGGGGAGCAGAGGATTATATACAGGTGGCTGATGAGTGAGATGAGCTGCAGCTGTGTGCACAGGTGGGTGGAATGGGCTGATGAGGTGGGTGTGGCTGCCTGACAGAGTGGAGCAGAGGAAAAGTACTGGGAGGTGGAGCAGAAGTGTGACAGACGTAATATCCATCTTTTGAGTTTTAATGACAACTGAGGTCTGCCATAGGTTCTCCTGCATGTTCAGAGGGGTGAGGTGATGGATACAACATGGAACTTCACCTCTGGAGGTCACCAAATCGCACACACTGCACCTTTAAGGGAAAGCGTGGCATATTTACGAATCAAACAAATGAGAATACCCAAATAGTCTATTTTATCGGTGTGTCTTGAATGTCTTCCTGCGAACAACTCGAAAAAGACCTCCAGTTCCTCGAATGCCTCGTTTGCAAATGGTGTATCCATCTGTTCTCTTAGTTCTACCATAAAGCAATTCCTCATTTCCCAACAGCACATCCCCAGCTGGCGCCTCCCACCTCCTCCTCCTCTACCTTCGCTTTCACCCTACTTTCAAATGTACCATCCCCTTTCTCCTCTCTCCATCACCTTCATCCCTTTGTATCCCTTCAGAAAATTTCCTTTCTTCCTGCTCACTTTCACTGCTCTACTTTGCACTATCTGCAGCAGCAGAAATGTTCTTTTAAAGGTAGATAGCAGTTCAGGTCAGCTGCACTTGTCTCATTGTGCGGCCAAATTTGCTGCAGTCCGGTTTCCAAAAAAAAAAGAACCTCTACGATATTCTTTTTTTTTTTCCTTTTTTTTTTTTTTTATGATACTGGGGGCACACCTTTCTGAGCAAACTCAGGAGACTCTGATTTTATTTTTTTTCCCCAACATCACAACATCCACAGCTGCACTGAAGCGTTCAACCATTCTGGCCTTTTCTATATGTCTTGAATTGTTTTTGCTTGAGACAAAGAAACTGTCTTTTACTTGCTTTTGGGGGGAGGTGGGGAGGTTTGACATCCATTTCCAGGTCATACATTTAAATTTGACAATTTAAAAGTGCAATGTGTAGGATTTGGTGACCTCTAGAGGTGAAGTTGCATGTTGTATCCATCACCGCACCCACACCCTTCTGAGCATGCAGGAGAACTTATAGACTTCAGTTCTCATTAAAACTCAAAAGGTGTGTAGTATGTCCACTTTTACTACTGTAAAAACGTAGAGGCCCCCATAGCGAGGATCATGTAAATATACGTTAATGGGCTCATTTTAAGAGAATGGAATTTTTTTTAAAAACATTTTAAATGTATGAAAATGTCAGTATCTAATTGTTTCTTAACATTTTTAGAAATGAAAAAAAAATGACCTAAATCTTACACACTGCACATTTAAGTTACACATATTGTGTAAGCATTTTCTTACAGTTACACCTGTAAACACACTGAACATACTGCTACACATAAAAAAAGTGTTATGTGTAATTCACTAAAGTTCATGGGCAATATTTGCTTTAGACTTTTAGAATATGCCTTTAAATTATCGTGGCCCATATACAAATATTTTGCTGGTCACATTTTTGGCCACACGTCTGACACATGTGCTGTAGAGCATCTGCTCCTTCCTCACAGAAAAGCGTAAACTTCTCTGATTGAGCTCCTAGTCTCCTGTGATTGGTCAGCTGATCTCAGCTGATTCAGATGATGTGTGGTTCTTAGTGACATACTTTGGCTTCTGCTCAGAGACATTGGAGGTTTTAAGGAAGACTTACTTCACCCATACTCAGACGAACTACAATCAGACTCATAAAACACTTTAAAATTTATAAGATATATCTTGAATTTCCAAAAGTCAGCCTGAAGGACTACTGTCAGATCTCTCAGTTAAACTGACGGAGATTTTCAACTTACAACTAAATTATTCATCATAGATGGAGAAACAGGTGTAGTTAGTATTCTGCAAATATCCCGTCCATGGATGACTTGATGGAAACAGAACCTCACCATTGCAACATTAATCTTGATAATAGAAGGTTGCCTTGTCTTGTTCAAGTCCACAATTTGATGTGAATTGTACTTTTTTATCACTTAATTCAAAACGAATTCAATTTAATATGCATTATCACATGCTATATATGTAATAAAGCAAATTTGAGGTGGTTGGGTTGTGGACAAGTGTCAGAAATGAGACTTGCCTGATGCTAATACATATACAGCATAAGTAATAAAAAATAATTAAGAAACCATATCAAATTCAATTTTAGTAGACTATTGAACAGCATTTCCTGCATCTGTGTTGTTGATGCATCTAACTGGAGACCCAAATTAATTATTTTCAAAATCAACACCAGCTCTAAAAAAAATCATTATATTGACTGTGATTTTAACAGAAAAACATCAAGTACAGTGAATTGATCAACTATGTGGATTTGCAGGGACAAACCTGCCAATCCAATCTGTTAGTTTAATCAGCTGGCAGATTCAGTTTAGCTAAATCAAATCAGTTACAAGGGGTTTTTTTTCCTTTGATTCGTCCAAAATGACTTGATGAAAGGTGCAGTGTGTGAGATTTGGTGACATCTAGAGGTGAAGTTGCATGTTGTATCCATCACCTCACCCTCACCCTTCTGAACATGCAGGAGACTTCAGTTGTCATTAAAACTCAAAACATGTTAAGTAAGTCAGTCAGTGAAACCTTCATGCTCCACCATTCAAAAACACACATAAATATATTAGATATTCTAAACATAGTTGGATTTTATAAAATATGGAAAATAAAAGAGAACAATAGAAAATGCCATTGCGTTTTGGTCAGACAATCTCTTGTCATTACTCATATGCTCCCATGTATATGTAAAGAAAGGGGAGGGGCCATTGAAACAAAACAAATTAATATTTGCATAAAAATGTGCTTATCTCAGCAGTGACTATGGTTCCAACCTCGAGGCCAGAGTTACAAGTTTACATCCATTTCTCAGATAATCCAAAGAATCACAACAATTTTAATGGCAAAGTAAATGTAATAATTACAGCAACAATCCAATTTTTCTCGAGTCTTGGGGCCAATAATTGCTATTTGCTCCAACCGTGAATTGTCTAAAATAGAACTCTGAAGAATAAGCGCCACTGAATCAGGTTCAGGTTACTTTATTTGTGCCCGTGGGTAGATTTGTTTTACAGTAAGCAAAAACAATATGGCACCTGTTAAAAACAAACGTACAAACAAACGACATAGATTAAACATTTTACGTAAAATTAACATAGCCTCAGGTATGATTATGAAAAGTTCTCCATTTTCCAACCAATCCTTAAAAAGCGAGATAGAATAAACAATCAATCAAATAAGTAATAAAACAATGGTAAAACCAGGTTGAAAACAGAAGTGAAACCACAATAAGATAATACCATAAATGTACGATTAGGGTAAAAGAGTCAGCAGCTGCATTTTATTAGGATATGAAACCGAATATCTCAGTATGGTAAGAACTGGGGATGTAATAGAATTCCACTCTGAGACTAAAATGAAAGAGAAGTTTGATGTCACATAAATGAGCTGCCTGTGCATAATGTATTCACCTCCAATCATTATACAAGACTCTGACCCGGATAATTGTACATTAGCTAATTCTAAAAATTAAAGTGTCACTACCGGTATTGATGATTGTGGATGGAGTATTACTCACTCGATAGTACCCGATCGAAACTAAATTCTGTGGTATTGCCCCTCCCCGTTGATTATGTAATTAGCTTGATTAAGTAGCACCAGGTGATACATTGAGAGTTATGTAAGATAGTATAGCTTCTCTTCCAGTAGACCATTTCGCAGGAGCACCGAATATTAAAGATACCAAGCAATAATATTTTACCTTATATACTTGAGCTTCCCTCACCTGAGCTCTTTAACATGAGCTGTCAACCCGACTGAAATTATTTAGTGGTTTCCCAGTACAGCAACCGTTTTATTTTATTTTATTTTAATCTGTGAAAATACACCTTTGTTTCAAAGCAGCCATAAAAAGCTGATGAACTTGAATTTATATTACAGGGTGTGAGACAGTTATGAATACTGGTAAAAATAGAAAGAGGTATGTGAGGGGCGGCCGTGGTCAAAGAGAGTTGGGCCAAATTGGACCAATCAAGGCCAGTTGGGCCATACCATTGACATGGGTAACATTATTTTGGCAAGTATACCAGCTCATGATTATTGAACTGCAAATGTTCAATAAAAATGATTTTTTTTTATTATAATACAAAAAAATGTGTATTATAATACAAAGAAATATTAATTTCTCATTATCTAATAGGTTACATAATATCTATGCACCATTTTGACCAAAATACCAAAATACATACAACGCAGATCGTCAAGCCTTACACTCCCTTAGATATTCCATGCGCCCTCAGTCCTGAGATGGAATTAAATATGGCCACTCTTGCGATGCGCGCTTCCACATAGGGCGGTCGGACCGGACTCGGGAACCAGGAAGTCCGTAAGTGTTTAAAATAACCGGCGTTTAGACAGAATACAGTGTATAAATGGGACATGAGATGGTGGGTACCGCACTACATGCCATAGATGTTGTGGAGGAACATTCAGAAGCAGTGACAAGTAGCGTTGTGAAGGTAATGAATGAAATCACGTATCACTGTTACGCATGTATTCGCATTAATGGCGTTAATGGCGCACCAACCTTCCCCTCATACCCAACGCAACAGTGTCCCCACACATTACTGGGGGGCGGGGGTGGGGTTACATTCTCACAAGGTAAGACAGAGATATATACTTATTAAAGTAATTTTACATCGCAGCAATATTTCAGTCTGTGGGCAACAAGACCTGTTGTTGTCATTCCATGAAATTATTGAAAACATCTATTTATTTATGTATTATCTATATCATCTTTATTTCGGTAACATTTACTCCAAAGTAATTATCAAATTTATTGTGTGTTAGGAAAACAATTAAACATTCTGCACAAAAACATTTTTTGGGGAAAATTAAAGAGGTTTGATTTGTAGACAATACCAGTCCATTTGAATAAATACAAACAGTTCCCTTATGCTCAGAAATTCAGAAAAACACTCATTTCAAAAGTAAATTGGACTGCAAACAAATGGGGGTGGTTTTCCAAAGTGAGACATTTATTTTGAAGGCTAAGATAGCGAGGGGAGGCGCAGCAGATTTCGGTACATGTTTTCTAGCTACATGTATAAAGCAGCGTGTACTGACCACATCCACAAACATGCTGCCTGCTGCGAGGAGGCTGGGAGACACTGAGGTAAAAGTAAAAATAATGAAAAGTATCATTTCTTTGTTCAGGTCTTGAGACCAACTGATGAAGGTTTGAGAAGGTTTCGATCAATAATGTGTGAGTATGAACATCAATATATGACACATGTCAGAAAAATCATGTTTCCTGTGGTCAATGGGGGGCGCTGTGGTCGAGGTATACAGATAAATATGGTTGTGTGGTCAGGGATGAACTCTGGATGTGCACATGAAATTTGGTAATGATTTGACCTTTAATGTCAGAGATACAGGTATGTCGTTCTTTCATAGCGGTTGGGTCAACTTTAAGGCCCCGCCCCCATCGTATAGTGTGATTTTAATAACTTCTAATCTTCAGCTTGTTTTGATGACACACTGATGATCCGCCTAAAGCCCTAGGACAAGTTTGTGAAATTCCATTGTGTACAAAATACCAAAAACATCCAAAAATGGCACTTCGATCCAAATTGGCCAACTTCCTGTTTGGTTTAGACGAACACTTCTTGTCTCAGGGGAATACAAATGTGCACCAAATTCCATGCATGCAGGGGCTGACTTTGGGCCGTCCCTGTGGAGCCAATTGACCCCGCCCACTTGATTTTTTTTTTTTTGTAGACTATTTACATTTTCACCAGTTTCTATACACATTCCAAAATGCATATGTTTTCATGTATGTTTTAGGCCTCCAAAAAAGCCAATCATTCAACGTAAGGAACAAAATAATAGCGTACCTCACACATCTCAGCCCTGTGTCCGATCACACTGCTGTTTCTGTTGGCTTCACCTAGCATCATAAAAACAAGATTATACGGCGGTTATGATCCACTAAATTTCACTTTTGCCGCTTCACCTTTTCATGGTTTCACAACAAATCTCTCTCTCACTGATCTAATTGTGTCCGGACTGGATTTTAAACTCCACATGATGTCGCAGATGAAAACCAATAAACGCCTTTCGAACGACGCGGCAGCAAACATGTTGCGCTGCACCAATGAAGCAGCCCCTCCGTGACCTGTAAATTACAGACCCAGCCCTCGGCGTTGAATTGGAGTGACTTCTCTCTCGCTGCTTGTCTCTGTGCATTTCCGTCTTCAGCTGCATGGAACATCAAGCCATTCTGCAAAAGCTTCAAAGCTGATGTTACATGTTCCCTGGCACCGAAATGAAAACTGACCAATTCATTTGCGGGAGCCCCTCCAGACACCTGAAGATGTTGATGCAGGCTGACGCGACTTAAACTGTAGAGATACATGTACACGCATACACACAAACAAGAGGAAAATGACAGCTTAAGAAGTTAAAATAAAGAAAGAAAGAAGATAAACATCTAAATAATAACACTAACTGACAATTTACAAACGAGACGAGTTTAACCCAATAGCTTGCTATGCAATGTTCCCCATTGTCCCTCTATGCTTCTTAATGTTTTTTATATTTTGGGCGATGAACTCTATTTTAAAATTATTTGTTACATATTTAATACATCCATCTATTGATATAGTCTTAGGAATTTAGATATACATACATCAACAGAATTAAAGTATTTACTACAACAGGGCATTTTTTCCACACTTCAAAAAATAACATCGTTTAACGGTGCAGTGAAGTTGCATGTCAGTTGCATCACCTCACCCTTCTGAACATGCAGGAGAACCTATGGTAGACTTCGGTTGTCATTGTTTAGTATGTTCTCTCTGGGCTACTGTAAGAACATGGCGGCCCCCGTAGAGCAGTAGAGAGGATCCACTCTTCATATATATCAATCGGCTCATTTAGCTGTAATGAAGAAAGAATAAAACATTTAGGCGATTATAAATTCATGAAAATGTCAATGTTATTCTTCAAATTAGTATGTTTACATATCCAGATGTATCAGCATTCTCTCTGGATGCTTGTCTCTATACATTTCAATCTGCAGCTGCACACAAAATCCAGCCATTCTGCAAAAGCTGTAAAGCTGATAACACATGTTCCCGGGCAACGAAATGAAAAGTGACCAATTCATTTGCGGGAGCCCTTCCAGTCACCTGAAGATGTTGATGCAGGCTGACGTGACTTAAACCGACATCAAGTCTGTCAAATTTTGATGATGCTGAGAGGCAAGGCTGCTGGTGCTCGAGGGCGGTCTTACACTAATGTCCCCTCAGACCAGGCTGTCTGGGAGGCTCATTAAGTTTCTGCTGCTATGATGTTGCATGTTTCAGTGCCTCATCCTCCTCGTATAGGTTCTTCATCCCTGTGGGGCGTGTGATCAAAGAGTCAAAGAGAGATAGAGAGGCCAAATCCTCACTCATATACTACGTCCTGTCCTCCTCGGTGCATCTTCTGCACCCAAACGTGTGACAGAAGCCCCTGGATCTGTCTTAGTGCCCGGAGCTGCCAGTGGCTGTTTCTGCTCTGATGCATGAGGAGTGTTGACGTCCTCTTGGTGTTCTCGGCCTCTGGGGGAAGTCAAGGTCCAGGCTCCAGTGATGCCGGGCAGCAGCTCGATTAGATCGGTGTCCAAAACCTGGGATTCCCTGGCTGCACAACTTGGGGTCAGATTACCTAAAGCTTGGAGAGCAGTATTTATTGGTACTTCTGCTTGTTACCGAGGGGCAACCTCCGATGCAGACGGATGAAGCACGGCAGGCAGTGCAAAAATGTGCAGTTCATGGATTGGCCACTGGGGGCTGACTCCAAAAGGGAGCAAATCCGCATAGCCTACCATGTTAAAAGGTGACTTCAGAGGTCAATGAAATATGTTTAAAGTCTGGTACAAACTTTAGTTTTGGTCTCAATCAGTCACATATGTTACCGTGACAACTGTTGGTGGAAGATTTTTTTCTAACTCGCTCATGTGTATTTGATCGATGTTTGAAATTACGCATAATTAAGGGCGTGGTCTCTTGACTGACACCTGAGCCGACCTGGCACGTACCACAGATGAGGTGACAGCAGCACGAGCCGACCCACAGCTCCGCGAACCTGGAACTAGGAGGAGTTGGGACTCAGCAAGATGGCGACAAAGGACACGGCCACAATTTGCCACAAAACCTCAGCTGAAACCAACAGGTGACGTCACAGATGCTAGGTCCATCTTTGTACACAGTCTATGATTGTTACCATCCTGCAGTTCTGCCATCTGTTGATCAGTGAAATGATAATGGGACTATTGGCTGGAGATTGAATCACGTTGCCCAAAGCAAAATAAGGATTCAGCAGGGATTAGTGGCTCAGTCTTTATATATATCACATAACAATGATGTACAGTGAAGTGCATGGCTGGGGAGACACTGACTCTTGCAGAGTCAGATTTACCAATATATGGACTCAATAGAGTATCTTCTTCGGCACTCGATGGGCAGCGGTTGCTGTTTAACAAAAAATATATATATTATATAATATGTAATGTAATCTATAAAAATGTGAATATGAGATTATTTTTGTCAGATCTCATTTTGAGAAAAAAAAATTGTCTCACCTTCACTTGTAAATATCCATGACTGTTTATCCTTATCTCCTTTTAATTTCAAAATGTTTCCGTTTTGAGATGTAATCTTTCATTTTAGAAGTCAGGCGGAGCATGAGAAAAAAGTAAACATACTGCCAGTGCCATTTGTTTCCTTTTTTTTTGGGGGGGGGGGGGGCTTCTTGTGCATTGTTTCTTCTTCTCTGCGTCATGAGAACAACAGCATCATGTACCTGTGTGCTCACGTGCGCCCCCTGGGAGAGGCAGGGTATTGTTTGCCTCCCCTAGTGCATTTTCACTGCGGCTTTATCCTCCACCAGACAGACCAAACAACGTATAAACACAGAGAACATATATATATATATAAACCTGACTGTAGAGAGTTATAGTATGTAATAAAAGTGTTTCCAAAAATTATATTGGCCACATACAGAGAGACAGCAACTCGCACGCTGATTGCATGGCACACCAACACAGTTAGTGAGCAATTGCACAATCCAAGGGAGGCTCCACTGGCTGCTGCTTCCCCTGCGTCCCTTCACTGTGTTTGAACCAGAAATACAAAAACTTGGCGATTTTGACTTAATGGGGCAGTGTGTACGATTTGAGTCATTTTTGTAACTTCTAAAAAATACTACAAAACAATTATATACTGACATCTTCATGAATCTAGAATCATCTAAATGTATTGTTTTTTTGTTTTTTTTTCCCATTACACTTAAATGAGCCCATTAATGTGTATTTACATGAGGAGGGGGTCCTCTCTATGGGGGCCGCCATGTGTTTACAGTAGCCAAAGTGGACCCACTAAACATCTTTTGAGCTTTAATGACAACAGAAGTCCACCATCAGTTCTCCTGCATGCTCAGAAGTTTGAGGGTCAGCTGATGGATACAACATGCAACTTGACCAGATACTTACACAGAGCTCCTTTAAAAAATTACGAAAATTCTTAGAATTATAAATAACCCATAAATAAATGTATAGTACAGATCAGTGGACACTATATGAAACATTCTTTTGTGACACTGAGACCAGTCACCCATCTTAATGTTGTTGCTGATTGCTCAAAAGAAAAGGTAAAAGAAAGGGAACAAATAGCTGCAGCAGCAAAACAACAGTCGCTTTGAGGCACATTACAGCTTTTTTAAACTATTTCCAGGACTACAAATGTATTTGTGCAATTCACCACGATATTTGGAAAATAGATGCTTGGGAGAAACCCCTTAACACATATAATGTGATTCAGGGCAGATCTTTTCAAGGGGGATTCTTGAACTCAGCTTGGTTACACTGGTTTGTTTTTAGAGCACATGTGTCAAGACTATAGCCCACAGGCCAAATGTGGCCCACAAGATCATTTTAAGTGTCCCACAACAGCTTAAAGGCATATGATTGTCTAAAACATACATTGCGCATGAACTCTAGTAAATTACACATGCTACTTTTTATGTGTAGCAGTATATCTAGTGTGTTTTTCATTTTCACGTGTATGCAAATGCATATACAATATTTGTAACTTGAATAAATGATATTGAGGAGTAATTTCATAATAGTCCTACAATTAGGTCTAAGCAGGTGGCAGCGGCTCAGTGGATAGAGCAGCTACCTTTGGAAGCGAAAGTGGCCGGTTTGAGTCCAGCTTGAGACAAGCTGCAGTGTCACTGCCCACGACACTGATACTCCCATGGCCCAAAGTTATCATTGTAAATAGGAACTGGTTCTCACTTGACTTACCTGGTTAAATAAAGATATTTTTTATTTTATTTGTTTTATTAAAAATTCAAAACAGCCCCTTGAGAGCAACCATAATGCCTATGCAGCCCTAAGTGAAAATTAGTTTGACATTATTTGCAGACAATCATATGGCTTTAAGCTCTCGAGGGCCACATAAAATGATCGTGCGGAAGAATGCAAGAATTGCAAGAATGGAGCCCAATTGAACACAGCTGCGCCCGGTAGCCCCCCCCCCCCATATTACTAACCTTCAAAATAAAAGTATTTTAATCATACTTTATCCACTGAGACATATATGCATGTCTGAGCAACACTTGGGCGCAAATTCCTTATGGGTACATTAAGTGTTTGTATATCTCTCACACAATAACTTAAATAAAGTGTCCTGCGGTGAACACATACATCTCTTATCTACACCTCTGTGTGTCACCGCTATCAGTGATTTACCATATCAAAGAGATCCTGGTCCCCCACTGTGTGTATCCTGTAGGAGTGTGGTGTGTTGTTACAGCTTCAACCGTGAACATGATAGTAGTTGTATTTGTGCTGTGTGTGAGGGTTGAGATGTTGAACCCAGACGCAGCACAAAAAGGCAGGACACCAAAGTAGGTTCAAGATGTTTACTATGTGCAGGCAGGTCAGACAGAAAACAGTGGGACAAAGGCAAAGGCGGAAGTCGGGGGACAGAAAGCAAGTCGGTAACCAGGTACAGGGGAATCGGGCAGGTCAGGGACAAACACGATCATGCACGAGGAGTCAGGCAGACAATCTGGCAAAGAGTGCGAGTGTGGCTGTGGCTTAAGTAGTTCAGAGTTGATGAGGGTGATGATTTGCTGCTGGGAGATGGGAGTGTCCCAGAAAGAGCGGGAAGGCCGGAACGGGAGGGGAGGAGGGGTTAGTGAGGAGGAAGAGTTGTGACACTGTGGACTGATGTGTTTGCAGAAGTAGTGCACATGTTATAGCTGGATGATTAAAACAGGAGTGAGGTGAGATCACAGGTGTTGACACAACTACAGTGACAATCTGTCTGAGTGTCATGCATCGTCAGCTTTGTTAGTTTGTTTTTGTGTGCTTGAGCTTAGTTTGTGTTGTTTTGTGCACTTCCTGTTTTATTTTGGTGAGAGGATTTGGGTTTTCTGTCTGTCTTGTCTGTGTCTCGTCTGATTCCCTGATTGCCTGCACCTGTGGTTATTCCCTGATTGTCTGCACCTGTGGTTATTCCCTGATTGTCTGCACCTGTGGTTATTTCCTGATTGTCAGCACCTGGTTCCCTCTCCCCCACTTAATCTCCCCTTTCCCGTTCCTGTCAAGCTATTGACCAAGCTTCTCACGCCTTGTTGTTATCATTGCTTCATGAGTAATTTACGTTGTTAGTTCAGAACCTTGTTGGTTTTCACGTCTAGTTAGTTAGATAGAGTTTCGTCAAGCCTGTTACTTCCGTTTATTTTTGCCCCAGTTAAGAGTCAATAAATACTCTTGATAATCTGCCTGCCTCCTGTTCTCCTGCATTTGGATCCAAGCCTTGCGTGTTCCGTAACACTGAGGCTGCTGGGATTGTGGGAAATAGTTATAATTAGTAGATCATTCATTTTAATACGAAACGCTCAAAAGTGCAAAGAGGAAGAAGTAGTAGAAAACAAATCTGACAAAGCTAAAGCAGATGTATTTATTTGTTGCTAAATTAGGAAATTACAATTTGCAACAAGTCCAGGCAAAACTCTGAGACACCATATAGTTAGACAAGCAATGGAGTGAGGAAGTGAGTGGGATGTGGAGAATGGGAGAGTGACGGTGTTGGGGGGCAGTCTAATGCTGGGGAGGATATCACTCACAGATGTGTTTTAGCTGTGACGTGGCAGCGCAGTAATAGTTTGCAGGGAAAAGACATTGGACGACTGCTTGAGTATTTTATTGCAACAAAAGTATTTTAAATTATTTTAGGTATTGATGATTCTATGAGCATAAACTCACCTCTGGTTATTACATTTCCAAAGGCTTGATAAAACACAGGCTACTATCTAGATCATTCAGGTTAAGCCTCTTCTCCTCAACAGCGCCCTCACTTTGTTGGTGATCACACGTCCATGTTACAACCCCCCAAAAGTGTATTACCTCCTGCAGTGATGTCATTGTTAAGCCACAGTGGAAAATTCTCCAGTGGCATTGATTCTGGTGGTGATGTTAAAGTGTCATTCTTGTAACTTTGACTTTAATGAAATGTCATTTTCATCAGGATTGTGATTATTATCTGCAACAACAAATCAAGTCAAATGACTCTATAAAGTTGTTCTAAATGCAGAAATGAAGTGATAGCATTGAACGGATGATGGAGTCTTTTATTGCCTTCAAGGCTTATTTTCTTTCCCCCATTCAACTTTTATTGTTGATTTTATCTGTTTGGAGATAAACGATCCAGTTTATGAATAAGGGGTTGATGAGACCAAAAATGAGCTTTAAGGGCAGAAAATTTGAAAATGTCTTTATTTGTGTTCCTTAGTGAATCCCGAATGCACCGCTTGGGCTGTTTGCAGCTTTGGACATTCACTTCCAAGTCTTTCAACATAATTAAAGGTGCAGTGTGGGGGGTTTCTGTCATTTTTGTCACTTAAAGAATATTGCAAAACAATTACATACTGACATTTTCATGAACGTCTAATCACTTAAATGTTGTGTGTGTGTGTGTGCGTGTGTATGTGTGTGTGTATGTGTGTGATATTATATACTATATACAGTACATATTCAGAATGTGACTGCTGGTCACAACATACACAGTGCACACAATATTAATTCAATATAATGAATTCCCTCGCACTCGCACTGTGTGATATCATGCGCGATAGGCAGATACAGGTGGATCCCGAAGCAGGTGTAAATAGGGTCTTGTTGACAGCAGCAATGTTGTCTGGGAGCTGTTTAACATATACATTGTCACTCCTGATATGTGTTAGTGCATCAATTCCTGTGGCCTGCAGTACAGATTTGCATCAAGAGGAATTAACAATACGAAAGCTTAAGCAGCTGTGGCAGAGGAAACTGCATTTGGTTTGTGTTCTCACACAAACAGCTGAAAATAACCTTATTTATCCTTGCTCATGTTCAGCTGTTGTTTGGAAGCAAAGCACTGTCCTAGGGCTCCGGCATTGCTGTTTATGGTAACACTACAAAAAGTAGCTGATGTCACTTGTCAGTGATGTAACAGCTGTTTAGGCTTTAGGGCCCCAAAAAATGCCCTTTAAAAACTCCCTTCAAACAAAAGCATGGACTTTAATGGGGGGAATTAATGCATAAATACTGCATGTAAGGAGACACTTCCCGAGCACATGTTCAATACCCTGAGGAGACATCTGTTTTCTGATTTTCTGCACCAATAAATAGCTGAATGACGTCGTTGCAGCCACTGCTGCATGCACACCACCTTCATGTGTAATCATGCAGTGAGCAATCGCCACGGTCGATGGAGGATAAAGTGGACCACTACCAATAAGGTTATGTCATTGTTCCACAAGGTTCCGTACTCGGTCCAATCCTTTTCACTCTATACATGCAGCCATTAGGCAACATTATCAGAGATCATAACATAAACTTCCGCTGCTATGCAGATGACACCCAGATATACTTATCCGCAAGGCCTGACGACCCAACTCATCCGATTAAACTCCAAGATTGTCTTAAAGACATTCAGACATGGATGACCCAGAACTTTCTACTTCTTAACATTGAAAAAACGGAGGTCATAGTCTAAGGGCCAAAACACCTTAGTGCGCCAATCTTAAATCAGGCAATAGCCCTAGATGACAACAGCTTAGTCCCCTGCTCTACTGTGAGGAACCTAGGAGTTTTATTTGACCGTAAATTATCATTTGACCAATATATCAAACAGATATCTAGAACAGCCTTCTACCACCTGCGCAATATTCAGACATGGTTTGTGTGTGTTACTCTATAACAGGGCAATTCAATTACACATGTTGTACTAATGTTCCCAAAATAGACAAACATATATTGTGTCAGTTTTAGTGATAACTGGAAGCCACAGCTTCTCCCACATGCACAAAAAAGGAAGGTGTGAGATGAAGGGCATTCAGCTGCAACATGTTCTGGAGAAATTCCACACACTGTACCTTTAGAAAGAAAAAAAGTATATGATTGTTTCTAAAGCAGCATAATTCAGATCCAGGTCCTGGCAGCCTTAATCATGATATCTTACTTTTCTTAAGGTGTAAAAAAAAATAGTTGTTGGAGAGTTGGGAATGTCATTGGAGATCTGGGTCCTTCACGTCCTCAATCTTATTTGTCCTTGTTGGAGCTTCCGTACACTCAAGCAGCAATAACAAGAACGCACTCGCCCTCACCACCCACATTCCTCCTGCTACCGAATCGGTCCCTTGTATTTTGGTCGAAAACAAGAACCGCAAGTTTAAGAAATAGATAAAAAGACGTAAAGGTGCAGTGTGTAACGTTTATTATGCTTGTCCCTTCTAAAATATTTCAAAACAATTATATACTTATATTTTCAATTACCCTTCGATGAGGAGTGGGTCCTCTCTATGGGGGCCGCCATGTTTTTACAGTGGCTTAGAGTAGAAGTACAAAACATGTTAAGAGTTTCAATGACAACTGTCTTCTGATGTCCACCATAGGTTGTCCTGCATGTTCAGAAGGGTGAGGGTGAGGTGATGGATACAACATGCAACTTCACCTCTAGATGTCACCAAATCTTACACACTACTCCTCTAATTCAGGACAGAGCATTTCTCTGTAAATCATAGTAGAATCAGCCTACTGTTAATATCTGCTGTGTGAACATCACTGTAAAAGCATCTCTGTTCACTGGCCCTTCCAACCACCAGGTTGGCTGACTGGGCCATTTAACATAAATGAATGTCCATTTTACAGATATAAGACAATAAACGCTGTGTGAATCAAAAAATATTTTAAGGTCTATTGAGCAGAGCAGTTGGCAGATATTTTAGTGAGGGATGATTACAATCAAATGTTATGTTTGATGTTTCCTGTTAACACAAACCAACATATTTTTTACTTTTGACACCATATGGTTTGTCTTTGGTTGTAAACAGAGGGCTACCTCTCTATATTCCTCTATTCCTAATTGCCTTTTTCACCTTGTAAATCACCTTGTTATGTTTAAAAAGTGGAATTGTATTATAGTTCTTATCTCATTACTGAATGTTTAAAAGGTGATATAAAGTATACAATACTGTATTATATATCTTGATTTATTATTATTCCATTTTGGGGAAACACAACAAACATTACCCTGCTGTAATTCTACTACAAGCCTTAAAGGTGCTGTATGTAAGATTTTGGTCATTTTTGTCACTTTGAAAAATGTCCATGAATTTATAATCACATACGTTTATTTTTTTATTTTTTTATTTTTTTTCCGAATTCCCTTAAATAAGCTCATTAATGTATATTTATATGAGAACTGAGTCCTCTCTACGGGTGATGCCATGTTTCTACAGTAGTAGAAGTGGACGTATCTTCTTGAGTTTTAAGCCTTAGCTAATGTCCACTGAGAGTTCCTTGATTGTGAGGCCAAAGAGTCACTGTCGCCCCCTGATGGCTGACTGCTATTTAACTTCGAAATCCATTATCCAGCCTTATTTACCATTTGGAATGGTGATTGCTGTATAATAATTGTGTATATTGTGTATTGTGATTGTGTATAATAAACCCACTCACCTGAACACACAGCCTAACACTCATCTTACAAGTCGATGTAGAAAGAAAGAAAAAGTGAAAATCAACATTGCACATCTTGGTAAAATACACAATGCTCGTGTTTTTACACTTTCATGATTGAGGCTGGGACAATAACGATTTCCAAGACGAGCAGAACCATTTGCAGGAATACATGTACTGGCGATGCTGCGACTCATACATTCTTTCCCTGGCTTTTAAAAAGCCATGTTCTGATTACAGACATGTAACAGCAGCAGCTCGATTGCAACCAGTCAGGCTCTGAAAAGCTTTGGATGCGACCAAGGACAATGGAGGTGCCTCCTTCAACAAAATAAAGGAGCCATTACCCTTGTCAGCCTCATATTCATTCTCTGCCTTACTGTTATTGCATAACGTTTTGTGAGAATCGTGACGATCAATTCAATGAGAGAGGAAACAGAGAAGTTGATGGAGTGGATAATAGTGGAAACCTTGAGTGGATGTGGAAGAATAGAGCTGATGAGTGTTGTGACTGTTTTCAAGGATAAAGTCACAGCTGAAAAACAGGTTTTATCAAAGAACAATGAAGCAATGATACAATCTATCTGTCCATCAATCTATCTATCCGTCTAGCTATCTATCATCCATCTATCTATCCATATCTATCTATCTATCTATCCATCTGTCTATCTATCTGAGTCCAAATTAAAGGTGAATCCTGCAAGAGGAGGCAAAGAGAAAAAGAGAAATGTAAAAAACACTACTGATTCATTCCAATTCCTCCTATCTCTGATTAGTCGACGCCAAATGGGGGAGACGGCATTGGGACGACATACATAACACAACTCCCCCAGGTTGCACACCAGTGACGAGGTCAGTTACGATGACTGTAGCCAGTCTATTTGTTCAGTCCAATTATATATGGGATTTTTGTGTAAGTTTATTACATAGATTTGAGGACTGCATTTTTTTCAACAAATAAGACAAAAATCTTTAGAAACTTTAAACCTAGCCTGATGTCCAATGAGGGTTGTGAAGATTGTGAAGCCAAAATGTCACTATTACCCCCTGGTGGCCAACTACTGTTTATACAAATGCAGTTTCCAGCCTTTTGTTTTTGCATTTAAAACTATTGCAATTATATTCACAGTGGAAATACTAATTAAACGTCTCATTTTGTATCTAAGTATATATCAGACGTGCAATAAAACATCTAAAATAAATGAATTTAATTTAATTAAATTTAAAAAATAAAGCTTAATTGTCGATTTCATTGCACAAATTGCTCATTGATAGTGTCTTAACCATGGACATCACAATAAGAAACCATCATGAACACCTGTAAATACGTTTCTAGGCCTCCTCCGCATTCATGGTTGTTTTAAAGTCCTTTATAGATAAAGATGGATTGGATTGGAATGGATAGGCCACAACAGAGCAGGTCCAGAGACTAAGCACTGATACTGTATCTGAGGCCATGATCCTGCCTGGCTCTGTTAACAGTAGCCAACAGCTGATCCAATTTGATGACATTCAATTGATGTCTTCTCCACATGTGACAGGTGCCTGGAGTTGAAGAGTCACACTCTCTAATTTTGCCCCGAATTACCAGATTCTGTCGTAATTGAATGTGCCTTACCATGGAAGTATGTCCACTAATGTCCATAATATGAGTCAATTGGCTGTTTTCCTCCCTCCATATTTGTGTGTTTGTCTCTTGTCTTTGAAAGTACTTTTCTATGTTTACAATGACGATTGTGTAACCCTCTGTTATATATGTGTATGTGCTTTCTATGAACTACATGGGAATACCAAGGGGCAACCTCCAGTGTAGATGGATGAAGCACAATAGGAAGTGAAAAAAACGTGCAGTTCATTGAGTAACCACTGGGGGCTGATTCCATAACGGAGCAAATCCCCATAGACTCCCATGTTAAAATGATCGACTTCAGAGGTGAATGAAACATGTTTAAAGTCTGGTACAAACTTCAGTTTTGGTCTCAATCAGTCCCATGTGTCACCGTGACAACTGTTCGGGGTGAGTATTTTTCGAACTCATTCATTTTTATTTTATCGGTGTTTGACATTTTGCATAATCAAGGACGTGACTTCGAGCCGACCCACAGCTCTGTGTGTGTTCCGCCTCTTTGCCCAGGAACCAGACGGAGTTAGGATTGGATTCGGCAAGATGCCGACAAGGGACTCGCCCACAATTCGCCACAAAACCACACTGAAAT